>JASANB010002730.1:0-15311 GCA_030248155.1 Sabatieria punctata
CCGCCTACTGCTTAGAAGTACGTATGTACGGTATGCTGTGCTACTGAATAAACTTTCAACTTTCAACTTCAACTTCTAGTACCGAATAGTATGGGGGTCTGGGCTGAGTCGGGTGGGGCAGACCCCCTGTTGCATGTATGACTGCACCAACTGTGCCGGCCCCAGACATGGCATGAACTGCGTGGATAACGATCTCACACATTCTTCTCATTTTGTATGCAGATGTAATAAATCACAGCCCTGACAGGAGACTGCTGCAAAAGACAAAAACACTCTAAATCGTATGCAAAGAACCTGTCAACAGACTTTACGTAAGCATGAGAGATGAGATGTCTTGCCCGGTTGCCTACCAGCTCCAACCTGCATTTGCACACGCCAATTGTGTCCTAACTGGTTTACCTACGACGAACTACCATGCCAACTCTCTTTCTTGGTTGCCTTGTATTATTACATTGGCCCTCAGGTCCAGCAGATGGACAATTCTTCCGCCAATTTCGTCTCAATGAAGCACGCAGTAAACCTGGTCTCCGTGAGCAGTATAAAAGGTGTCATAGGGAAGTGGAAATTGATGTAGACGTCCAAGTTAGCGGCAAAGGTACGGTAATGTTAGATCAGAAAGCATGCAATGTAGCAATTTTGGGGTAACTTTGTCTTGTAGTTTCGTTTGGTTTGCAAACAATGTAATACGGTCTGACATTTAATGCCATGTACTGGACACCTAACTGACTGTAATAATCGAGAAACCCATGCAAATTTAGGCATGGAAATAAGGTTTTGGAGAAACGCTCAGAGTAGTGACGCGATCGCTGAAAGATCACAAAGTGGCAAAATTCCTGTCAAATTGTGGAACAATGGAAAAATTCCTCTGAAACTCCATCGATCACTCCGGCGTGACAAACCGAAATTGAAGGCTCTAGCGTGCGCCTTGCTTTACTTTAAGGCACACACATGTGTAGAGTTTGTTCCAAAGAAACGATTTCATTCCGATTATCTACTTATCACTGCTAATAGGTGAATTAACGACCAGGTTTTGTCTGTTCCGTTTGGCAGTTCAGGGCTGGCTTCTTTGAGGCCCGTTTAGGAACTACTTTTGCAGTTTTCATTGTCAATGTCAGCCCTAATTTCTAGAGGCGGCTGTTACTCCAATCCAATGCCACTGGTAGGAGAGGTGGAAGACAGAAGGTCAACTTGGACCGTTCAGGTAAATACAACTGTTGGAGCCATGGCATAATTCTGCACGAGCTAATGCATCCAATCGGATTTTTCCATGAACACCAACGCCCAGACAGAGACGAACACGTTGTTGTATTTGGAAACAGAATACCACCCGATCTGCAAACCGACTACAATACAACAACACAGCTGAATTATGACTACAAGGCCATGGGACCGTATGACTACAGCAGCATCACTCATTATCCACAGTTCATCGGAACAAGTGAAGATCCTGAGAAGACGATGGTGATCACACCAAAATGGACTGGAAACTACAATGTATGTTGCTTTTGAGAAAGCCCGCAAAACGAGGGTCAACGCAGAGGTTTGAGCAAACTGGCCAAGCAGAAACTGAATCGTATGTACAAGTGTGACGCTCTGTCAGGTCTGCGCATTACATGAATCAAAACCTACCGGGTTTTTCCGTAAAAACGCCCATGGGCGTTTATTTAGTTTTGGCACTTTTCACAGATTCTGTTCTAATTTGAATAAACGCCCAGGGGCGGCTATTTGGAAAGTACTGTACATGTGCGTTTATTTGGAATTGGCAACTGCTTTCTGGCTGAGCGCGGTCTGTCTGTGAGTTGATTTTTTGCACTGATTCTTCAACAACAACTCATAATATCGTCTTTCTACATTGAAACTCATGCTTCTAGCCCCAATTTATGAGGTTTTAACCCATTTTTCATCATATTTTTTATCTTTTCCTGGACAAAATGTTTTGTCTTAATAAACGCCCATGGGCGTTTACTTGAAAAGCCTTTCCAAATAAACGCCCAGGGGGCCACTATTTGGGGGGGGGGCGTTTGTATGGAAAAACCCGGTACCAAATTTTTTGTTTCAGCTGTACCTTTTCCTTTTGCCATCCTGCTCAATGGAGATTTGTATGAAACAGAAAAATTGTTCGAACAGTACTATCCGGGCCATGCAAACAAAAACAAAAGACTCAGTGCTCAACTGCCTCAAGCTAGACGGTTCCACACTTCAGAATTCTTGAACGGAAATGTCTACATAATCGGAGGGTATGATGGACATGTGCTGAAGAGCGTTCTCAAATTTGACCCCAAAACAAGCCAACTAACCGATGCCCCTGACATGAACCAGCGTCGCTTGGGACATGCAAGCACAGTTCTGAATGAAGACATTTACGTTTGTGGAGGGGAAGAAGAATATGGCTCCGAAAAGGATTTGATGTCATGTGAACGATTCCGTCAGAACCAGTGGCATTGGATTTCGCCAATGTCGACTAGAAGAGATGAGCTGTCATTGGTGGTAGTACAGGGTCAGATTTGTGCCATCGGTGGCTTAGATAGGGGTCATAAATTGAACACAGTTGAGCGCTATTCTCCTAGTTCAGACTCGTGGACTGCAGTCATGCCCATGCACTCAGCCCGATCGGCTCATTCAGCTGCAGTTCTCAATAACCGTGTCTAGTGTGGTGTTGTTCAGACCAGTGGTGTTCAGACCGCCTCATGTGAGCGCTATAACCCGTTCAGAAACAAATGGACTAAGATTCCGACAATGAAGATCTGAAAGAGAAAGATCTAAGAGAAAGTTGCAGATCTGAAAATTCCAGCAACAACCAGTGTGCATTAGACTGTTTCCGAAAAGAATTCCTCAACAAGTGCAACTGTCACATTATGATGAACAGGATGGCGCCTGGGTTAGTTCAACTCTTACCAAGCCCTAACGGAAAAGACGACTTGGACATATGCTCTTTTCAAAGGCACGTTAAAGGCTTCCGGAACTGTTTAAGCGCTAAAAATAAGTCTGATGAAATAGAAAGGAAAAGAAACTTGATGAAGCTGTGCTCAGATAAATGTCGAGCAACACGACCATGTGTTCAAATATTTGCACAGACATCTGTAGCCACTCGACTGCTCGATGACCAGCAATTCAATCCCAAAATAATCATCGAAATTATACCAGCTGTAAGACAAGCTTCCTTGAAACAAATCTCAACAGTAGTGGAGAGTGCTGAATACAGTCCCTGGTACACTAATTGGCATTTAGGATTTTGGCTCACAAAGAGGAAATCCAAATAGTGTACCGGGTACACTTATTATAATATTTCACGGCCGGAAAGAGCTGCCTTTCTATTTTATCAACAAAATTAGCTGAATGGCTATCTAAATTTCAAGATTTCAGTCAAAAGTTGTCTTAATTTCAAGAATATTTGTTCGAAAGAAGAATTTTCTAGTCTAATTTGATCATCAGGAGCACACTAGAAACCAAATTTTAGCAAAACAAACTTGGATAACTATCACTGAAATTTCAATTTATGCTCTATTGCCATAAACATATTGTATAGTTTGCTATAAATATTGCCTATTGCTATAAATATGCAGTTTAGACTTGAGAAAATAAAGTATTGCAATTGCAACCTTTTTCTTTGCAGTTTCCTACATGATTCAACGAATTCAGGTCTCCAAATAGAGTACCCAGGGTACACTCCAAATAGAGTACCCAGGGTACACTCCAAATAGAGTACCCAGGGTACAACTGAGTTCTGCTATTGATACCTAGCTGAGGTGGGCGGTATCTTTGACTTCTGGTATCTTCTTATAGTAAGACTGGGCGAATTTCGACCAAAGATGGAGCCAAGTTGATTTCTGGTGTTGGTCTTGTTGTTGAATGCATAGACAACCTGTTTGGCTAGGTAAACCAGTATGTGCACAATGCCAATCATGCTGGCCCCGATCCAGAAGTCAAAGATACCGCCCACCTCAGCTAGGTATCAATAGCAGAACTCAGTTGTACCCTGGGTACTCTATTTGGAGTGTACCCTGGGTACTCTATTTGGAGTGTACCCTGGGTACTCTATTTGGAGACCTGAATTCGTTGAATCATGTAGGAAACTGCAAAGAAAAAGGTTGCAATTGCAATACTTTATTTTCTCAAGTCTAAACTGCATATTTATAGCAATAGGCAATATTTATAGCAAACTATACAATATGTTTATGGCAATAGAGCATAAATTGAAATTTCAGTGATAGTTATCCAAGTTTGTTTTGCTAAAATTTGGTTTCTAGTGTGCTCCTGATGATCAAATTAGACTAGAAAATTCTTCTTTCGAACAAATATTCTTGAAATTAAGACAACTTTTGACTGAAATCTTGAAATTTAGATAGCCATTCAGCTAATTTTGTTGATAAAATAGAAAGGCAGCTCTTTCCGGCCGTGAAATATTATAATAAGTGTACCCGGTACACTATTTGGATTTCCTCTTTGTGAGCCAAAATCCTAAATGCCAATTAGTGTACCAGGGACTGTATTCAGCACTCTCCACTACTGTTGAGATTTGTTTCAAGGAAGCTTGTCTTACAGCTGGTATAATTTCGATGATTATTTTGGGATTGAATTGCTGGTCATCGAGCAGTCGAGTGGCTACAGATGTCTGTGCAAATATTTGAACACATGGTCGTGTTGCTCGACATTTATCTGAGCACAGCTTCATCAAGTTTCTTTTCCTTTCTATTTCATCAGACTTATTTTTAGCGCTTAAACAGTTCCGGAAGCCTTTAACGTGCCTTTGAAAAGAGCATATGTCCAAGTCGTCTTTTCCGTTAGGGCTTGGTAAGAGTTGAACTAACCCAGGCGCCATCCTGTTCATCATAATGTGACAGTTGCACTTGTTGAGGAATTCTTTTCGGAAACAGTCTAATGCACACTGGTTGTTGCTGGAATTTTCAGATCTGCAACTTTCTCTCAGCTCCTCAGAGTGCTTGAATACCCGTTCAACGCGCAGACTCAGTCTATGCTCAAAACCCGCCCAGGTCATGACTTCGTGTCCGTTAATAACAACATGAGCTGATTGGTATGGGTCGGGATTAGTAACTCCATGTGTTCGCAAAGTTTCCAAGCAGTCTGGGCTAATTTTGAGTTGATGCGGTATAGGATTCACTTCGAACTGGTAGCCAAAAGTAACTTCAACTTGTGTGTCATGATGCGTTTTTGATTCCAGTCCCCACTTTGCCAATGTCTGAACATCGAACTTGTCTAGTATCTCCAGCTGACATATTCTGAGAAGTTCAGATGAAACTTTCAGAAGTAGACGCTTTACAGTTGCGCTATGCAGCTGATTCAAGTGCTGACCAATGTCTCGCGTCAATTCTGAAGAGTTGTTTTGTTGATGTGTCACTGTACTTTCTGAGCTCATCTAAAATAATCGTATCTTCTTTATTGAGTTAAGCTAGCGTTTTAGCAACTTTTTAGTGATTACTGATTTGACTGAAGATCTAAACATTGCTCACCCAAGATAAAAGAACATAAATCGTGCTCAGTGACCAATGTCGCTGATAGAAGTCCCCCGCTAGTGCTTCATGCCAAAACACATCTTCCAGAAATTTCTTGCTCATTTCCCTCTCAGGTACAGTCCAGCTACGATTGAAAATATCTGCTATGCTCTCATTGACCGAAATCGAATGATTGCGAATGAAATCAATGTAAAATAGACGGATTGGAACATTAAGTGAAATTCTAAAGTCAAAACTGCAGTTCTCGAGTTCATGAGAGTCGTTCTTGTCAATTATTTCAGCTCTGATGATGGTTGGCCGGGAAAAATGCTCAGATATAATCAGTGCAGTGTCTTTAACTGTCAAGACACCAAACACAACCAACACTGCATACCAGATGACCACCTCCCATTTAAAATTGGCTGTATCGATTAGCGAAAATCCGGCAATCGGCGTACTGGAGTAGAACTTATTCTTCTGTAGCCAGTGGAACACTGGATTCAAACGCTTTAGACTGCCTTTTAGAGTCTTTTGATTCGACATTCCTTGTGAATTAAGGACACGGAGACTCCAACTGAGATAGTAGTGTTTCACAAAACAGATAAGCTGAAGAGCGACTGAGATATATTCAATCTTTACTGTTTGATGTCTGATTTTATGGCCGCTTTGCTTATAATCTTGAATCATAGATCTTTTGCTTTTTACAATGCACAGATTTTGTATTACAGATACGTAGGTCCATGACGTACATTGCATGTGAAAGAAATCTTACAAATGCCTTATAAACGTCACTAATTCTTTTCACTATGACTCTGTACATAGTGGGTGTTTGGCTTTAAGACTATTTTATTTGCGTGAAAGCAAAGCCCATCAAAGCCGAGCAAACTTTTTTGAACGTGCAGCACCAAGTAGTGTCACCCAACAACACACAGATTATGATCCGAATTCCAGTAGCACAGCCACTAATATCACCCTACAAAGTTATGATCACAGCCGAACCTCCATGCCTTGCAAGCCTTAGTTTTGGCTTCAGCAAAGTCCATCGATTTTCCTTCTTGTTAAACACCTCAACTGTCTTTTCCCTCTTACTTCTGTTGCTCCAACCACCAACTGCAAACAATTTCTTCCCATTTGACAACAAACTGAACCAATAGCGGTGTTTCTTCATTGTCGGAATCTTAGTCCATTTGTTTCTGAACGGGTTATAGCGCTCACATGAGGCGGTCTGAACACCACTGGTCTGAACAACACCACACTAGACACGGTTATTGAGAACTGCAGCTGAATGAGCCGATCGGGCTGAGTGCATGGGCATGACTGCAGTCCACGAGTCTGAACTAGGAGAATAGCGCTCAACTGTGTTCAATTTATGACCCCTATCTAAGCCACCGATGGCACAAATCTGACCCTGTACTACCACCAATGACAGCTCATCTCTTCTAGTCGACATTGGCGAAATCCAATGCCACTGGTTCTGACGGAATCGTTCACATGACATCAAATCCTTTTCGGAGCCATATTCTTCTTCCCCTCCACAAACGTAAATGTCTTCATTCAGAACTGTGCTTGCATGTCCCAAGCGACGCTGGTTCATGTCAGGGGCATCGGTTAGTTGGCTTGTTTTGGGGTCAAATTTGAGAACGCTCTTCAGCACATGTCCATCATACCCTCCGATTATGTAGACATTTCCGTTCAAGAATTCTGAAGTGTGGAACCGTCTAGCTTGAGGCAGTTGAGCACTGAGTCTTTTGTTTTTGTTTGCATGGCCCGGATAGTACTGTTCGAACAATTTTTCTGTTTCATACAAATCTCCATTGAGCAGGATGGCAAAAGGAAAAGGTACAGCTGAAACAAAAAATTTGGTACCGGGTTTTTCCATACAAACGCCCCCCCCCAAATAGTGGCCCCCTGGGCGTTTATTTGGAAAGGCTTTTCAAGTAAACGCCCATGGGCGTTTATTAAGACAAAACATTTTGTCCAGGAAAAGATAAAAAATATGATGAAAAATGGGTTAAAACCTCATAAATTGGGGCTAGAAGCATGAGTTTCAATGTAGAAAGACGATATTATGAGTTGTTGTTGAAGAATCAGTGCAAAAAATCAACTCACAGACAGACCGCGCTCAGCCAGAAAGCAGTTGCCAATTCCAAATAAACGCACATGTACAGTACTTTCCAAATAGCCGCCCCTGGGCGTTTATTCAAATTAGAACAGAATCTGTGAAAAGTGCCAAAACTAAATAAACGCCCATGGGCGTTTTTACGGAAAAACCCGGTAGGTTTTGATTCATGTAATGCGCAGACCTGACAGAGCGTCACACTTGTACATACGATTCAGTTTCTGCTTGGCCAGTTTGCTCAAACCTCTGCGTTGACCCTCGTTTTGCGGGCTTTCTCAAAAGCAACATACATTGTAGTTTCCAGTCCATTTTGGTGTGATCACCATCGTCTTCTCAGGATCTTCACTTGTTCCGATGAACTGTGGATAATGAGTGATGCTGCTGTAGTCATACGGTCCCATGGCCTTGTAGTCATAATTCAGCTGTGTTGTTGTATTGTAGTCGGTTTGCAGATCGGGTGGTATTCTGTTTCCAAATACAACAACGTGTTCGTCTCTGTCTGGGCGTTGGTGTTCATGGAAAAATCCGATTGGATGCATTAGCTCGTGCAGAATTATGCCATGGCTCCAACAGTTGTATTTACCTGAACGGTCCAAGTTGACCTTCTGTCTTCCACCTCTCCTACCAGTGGCATTGGATTGGAGTAACAGCCGCCTCTAGAAATTAGGGCTGACATTGACAATGAAAACTGCAAAAGTAGTTCCTAAACGGGCCTCAAAGAAGCCAGCCCTGAACTGCCAAACGGAACAGACAAAACCTGGTCGTTAATTCACCTATTAGCAGTGATAAGTAGATAATCGGAATGAAATCGTTTCTTTGGAACAAACTCTACACATGTGTGTGCCTTAAAGTAAAGCAAGGCGCACGCTAGAGCCTTCAATTTCGGTTTGTCACGCCGGAGTGATCGATGGAGTTTCAGAGGAATTTTTCCATTGTTCCACAATTTGACAGGAATTTTGCCACTTTGTGATCTTTCAGCGATCGCGTCACTACTCTGAGCGTTTCTCCAAAACCTTATTTCCATGCCTAAATTTGCATGGGTTTCTCGATTATTACAGTCAGTTAGGTGTCCAGTACATGGCATTAAATGTCAGACCGTATTACATTGTTTGCAAACCAAACGAAACTACAAGACAAAGTTACCCCAAAATTGCTACATTGCATGCTTTCTGATCTAACATTACCGTACCTTTGCCGCTAACTTGGACGTCTACATCAATTTCCACTTCCCTATGACACCTTTTATACTGCTCACGGAGACCAGGTTTACTGCGTGCTTCATTGAGACGAAATTGGCGGAAGAATTGTCCATCTGCTGGACCTGAGGGCCAATGTAATAATACAAGGCAACCAAGAAAGAGAGTTGGCATGGTAGTTCGTCGTAGGTAAACCAGTTAGGACACAGTTGGCGTGTGCAAATGCAGGTTGGAGCTGGTAGGCAACCGGGCAAGACATCTCATCTCTCATGCTTACGTAAAGTCTGTTGACAGGTTCTTTGCATACGATTTAGAGTGTTTTTGTCTTTTGCAGCAGTCTCCTGTCAGGGCTGTGATTTATTACATCTGCATACAAAATGAGAAGAATGTGTGAGATCGTTATCCACGCAGTTCATGCCATGTCTGGGGCCGGCACAGTTGGTGCAGTCATACATGCAACAGGGGGTCTGCCCCACCCGACTCAGCCCAGACCCCCATACTATTCGGTACTAGAAGTTGAAGTTGAAAGTTGAAAGTTTATTCAGTAGCACAGCATACCGTACATACGTACTTCTAAGCAGTAGGCGGGCTGGGCCGATTTGACCGGTGTTCGACTGAATCCAGTGTTCGACTGGCTGAAAAAGAACAAATTCTACTCCAGCACAGTGTGGTGCATTTTGAAAATTTGAAACTAGGTAAAGTAATACTAGGTAAAGTTGTCACCTAAAAAACTAGGTAAAGTAATACTAGGTAAAGTTCTCAGCTAAGAAACTAGGTAAAGTAATACTAGGTAAAGCCCAGAAAAACTAGGTAATACTAGGTAAACCTAAAACGCTCGAAATCAAGTCAAAATATTATTTTTGGTGCAGTAGAACAATGATGAAGTTAGTGGAGTTAAAATTTACGAAATTTGACACATTTCAAGTAAATATTTGTATTTTATTGATCAAATATGTCAGAAATTCATTCTCTGGGCCACTGTAATTGTGGGAAAGCCGGAAATTTGAAGGTTTGCTGACTGAAAAAGCCACGTAAAACTGAAAATATCAAACTAGGTAAACTTGTTCTACCTAGAAGTACCTAGTTATGTGGATTTAAAACTAGGTAAAGTAAAACTTGGTAAAATAGAGTGACCAGCAACTAGGTAAAGTAAATCTAGGTACTTTTCCCGAATATTAACTAGGTAATACTAGGTATACCTAGTTACCTAGTTACCTAGATAAAAAGTGCACCACACTGCTCCAGCACGCAGATTGCCGGTTTTGCCTTGATTGATACAGCCAAATCTAAGTGGGAGGTTATTGTCTGGTATTGCGTCTTTATTGCGTTTGCTATCTTGACGGTTAAGGACACTGCAAACATTGTATCTGAGAATATCTCGCGACCCACAACGACCAGGGCTGAAATCGTGCCAAGAAATAACTCTCATTATGACGACTCAAAGTTTGATTTTTATCTACAACTCCTGCTGCCCCGACATCTATTTTACATAGATTTCATTCTCAATTATTCGACAGTTGTCAATGACAGTGTAGAACACATTTTTGATCAGAACTGGACAGCCCCAGAAATAGAAATGGCAGACAAATTCGTGGAAGATGAATTCTGGCGCCAAGCAAAATCGGAGAACTTCTTTGAACAGACTTGGTCGCACAGTACAATTTATATTCTCTTGTCTTGGGTAATCAAAGTTTCTTGTTTGTTAGCCATGCCATCAGTACATGGGCAAATATTGGAATTGAAGATTTTTTGTGTAATTTTAAGGTCGTACTTTGGTCTTATAGGTGAGCCCAAGCCCGATGCTTCAACAAATCAACTCTTCTGAACTGTTGCTAACCACAGCCAAACATTTGCAACAGCTGCCCAATGTCACTATGAGGACAGTGCTTGACAAAGTTACACAGGAGTTGCTCTACATGTGCAATCTACGCCTCTACTTTAATAGAACAATCAAGGTTTGACAACACTACGGTATACACATGCTGCATGTAATGCACTGCTATACTATCTTAAGCACATACACACACAGACTATGTATGATAACATACAATGTACCGGTATGCAGACAGTAAACTACAAAAAAAGAAAACGCAATTTTTGAAGGGATTCAGATTCACTTCCCAAATCGATGTGAGTCAGGTCACGGATTTCAATAATTCTTGCAGATTTTAGTTGTAGATTACAAAAACCCTGATGCACCAAGTTTCAGCCAGATCAGCTAAGCGAATCGAAAAAATAATTCTTTTTCCGTAAAAACGCCCATGGGCGTTTATTTAGTGTTTATTTAGTTTTGGCACTTTTCACAGATTCTGTTCTAATCTGAATAAACGCCCAGGGGCGGCTATTTGGAAAGTACTGTACATGTGCATTTATTTGGAATTGGCAACTGCTTTCTGGCTGAGCGCGGTCTGTCTGTGAGTTGACATTTTGCACTGATTCTTCAACAACAACTGATAATATCTGTTTCTATACTGAAACTCATGTTTCCAGCCCCAATTTATGAGGTTTTAACCGATTTTTCATCATAGTTTTTATCTTTTCCTGGACAAAATATTTTATCTTAATAAACGCCCATGGGCGTTTATTTAGAAAGCCTTTCCAAATATTCGCCCAGGGGACCACTAATTGCTACCGTTGTCAAGTAAATTAGTTGAGGAATTTACTTGCTTTTTAATTTACTTGTACCTCCACAAAATAATTTACTTACTTTTTAATTTACTTGCCCCAGTTTACCAACAATTTAAGAGCCGGTTTCTCTAGGAATCGACTTTTGCTCCTTAACCTCTGGACAAATCTCAACTTTTTGTCTCCGATTTGGCTAAAATTTTGTATTTTGGTTTAATTTAACCTAAAAAGACATTTTATCATCTTCCCGGCCTTTTTTGAGAGGGTCACTTTTTCGACCCTCTCACAGATTTTGAGTCATAACTCGGGACCAAATGATCGTAGGAACTTGCGAATTGCATATTTAGAATCAGAAAATTATTCTCTTTCAACCGATATCCTACTCGACTGCATTGCAGAGAAAAAAATTTTTTCGAACCCCTTCCGGGACCGATTTGACCCCTTCACCATCAATAGTCCGACTATTTTATTTCATAGAAATGTAGCGCTATGTTTTTGCTTTTGATTAAAAAAAAAATCGAGAAAAAAAAGTGACCCCTAATCGAGTTTTTGGGCCTTGAAAGTTGAAAATCAAAAAAAAAATTCCTTATAATGGATTGCACACTGTAAACAACACAACTTGGTCAGCTTTGAATCGAATTCGGAGATCTTTGGCACACGTATTGTACTGTTCGTCTTGCACATAGCGCACAAACCTGGTCCTGGTTGCCGCTGTTTAACACGAGTTTTATGCTTATTTTGTTTATTATTTTCAATTTCGCAAACAAATTCTCGGTTTCATTTGATGATTCCCATGATGGGCGTCCAAATTGTCTCTTAGAAAGGAATTAGAGCTGGAAATCGGGCCGGCCCAACCCAAGCAATGCCTAAGCGACAATGCCATTTAAGATTTGGGTAGGTGTGCACGTGAACAGACTAAAATAAACATTATTGATCCTGGCCGCTGTGGGATGGTGGCTGTAAAACTCGTCATCTCGACTCAACGATTGACGTATGTACATACAGTATGCAAACTATAGTCTGTTTAAAAAATAAGCGACATGGCGGTTTTTTGCGAATAACTTTTTGGGAGGCCTACGGACGACTTGAACCTCATAACCAAAGTTGTAGACAAGGTCGAGCTCTGGCCTGGGGCAAATCCTAATCTGCGCTCCGTTTGCTCTGAACACTAATTTGCGCAATGTGAAAAAATGAGCGATTGCGATGAAAATTTGATGACTGCAGAATTCGATTCTGGAGTCCTTGGCGACTCAAATGATGCTTTCATGATGTGTCTAAGCCAAACCGATCTGGAGATATGGCCGGTCAAATTATGCAAAGATCGTGAAAAAAGGCGTTTTTTTGAAAATTTCACAAAATATGGGGGAAACATAGGCAGACTGACAGATTTGGCTGAAACTTCCTGAATGGAGTATTCTTGACCACCGGAATCGAATCTGACACTTCGCGACCCTGAAACCTCACCCTAACACCGTAATTCGGCTTCCAACAAGTGGTGGTACAGCTTCAAGAAAAACATTTTTGTACTGTAACACAAATTTTCAAAATTTGAATGTCAGAAGTAGCAGTGTTGTAATGGTAGGTGTTCACAAACGCCTAAAAAGTGATCGTGGATGCTTATAAGGGGGCGTGCAAAAATTACGTAATGGTATTTTTGCCCATTTTCGGACCCCCCTCCCCCTGATAATCGCCCGTAATAATTTCCTGACCCCTCCCCTAATTACGTAATAGTTTGGCTACCCCCCCCCCCCCCCCCCGAAATTTCAATTTTTTGAAGAGTTAGAGCCGAAAATTTTCTGTTCAATTCTATGAAAAATGACGTTCTTATTAAAATAGCATCTGTATACAGTAACAATTGATAGTTTTCTTAGTTTTCTTTATTGATGAGCTACAACTACGTACATACGTATGTTTGTTTTGAACATAGAAGCCATCATTGGATGGCGTTTTGTTACTGACGGAGTGACGGATTGTTTTGGAAGTGTTTTATACTGGGTTTTAGGGCTGCTTCAATATTGCTTGACTGATAATCGATAGTCATAAACCAGAGTTCGTGCGGATCCGAAAGGTCAGGGAATTTGGTGTCCAGTCAGGGAAAAAATTGATAGCAGTAGAATCCTCTCTCGCCCAAAGGGCCCTGTCCTGTCAGAGCTCACACACCACCTTTTTGAAAATGGGACTTCTGACTTTCCACAACTACTACAACTTAACAGAATACCGGTTAAATGCGTTTTTCAGAGCAAATTTTTAAAAATTCTGAGCCTTGTTAGAATGCTCTCACTCTGCCTGGTCGGGGAAATTTGACTTTGTTTTGTTCAGCGAATTTTGCTCGGAAAAGCCGCACGAACCCTGTAAAAGGTCGAGTCGATAAGTGTTATACCCTTATAAACTCTTAATAAGATGTCAAAGGTCACTCTTGCCATTTAGCATTTGAAAAATTGGAAAGCCCTGACGTAAACGGTAGCCACCTTCTCTATCTAAACGTTCATCTAAAGTGAAATCGAGAAAATTTAAGCCCAATGGCTTCAAATCGAGACTACAAGCACATGTACTGCACATGAAAACAATTAAAATTATAGCCACTTTAGTGATTCGTCGCACTTTAAAAAATCCAATACGTAATGAAGACGCCAACCCCCCTCCCCCACCGTAATGAATAGTAATCTTTTGGCGAACCCCCCCTCCCCCTCATGCCATTACGGAATTTTTGCACGCCCCCTATTGTTTTTGGACCATACTTGGGCGGGGGGTATGGGGGTTTTACCCCCCTCGCCGGCCCATCCCCCCTCGGCCGGCCATACCCCCATCGCCCACCCCCTCCTGGAGGAAAAAAAATTGTTTCCCCCTTATTTTCTGAAATTTTCAAAAAAACGCCATTTTTTTGCGATTTTTGCATAATTTGACCAGCCACATCTCCAGATCAGTTTGGCCTAGACACATCATGAAAGCATCATTGGAGTCGCCAAGGACTCAAGAATCGAATTCTGCAGTCATCTAATTTCATCGCAATCGCTCATTTTTTCGCATTGCGCAAATTAGTGTTCAGAGCAAACGGAGCGCAGATTAGGATTTGCCCCAGGCCAGAGCTCCGACCTTGTCTGCAACTTTGGTTATGAGGTTCAAGTCGTCCGTAGGCCTCCCAAAAATTCGCAAAAAACCGCCATGTCGCTTATTTTTTAAACAGACTATAGTTTGCATACTGTATGTACATAGTACGTCAATAGTTGAGTCGAGATGACGAGTTTTACAGCCGCCATCCCACAGCGGCCACGATCAATAATGTTTATTTTAGTCTGTTCACATGCACACCTACCCCAAATCTTGTATGGCATTGTCGCTTAGGCATTGCTTGGGTTGGGCCGGCCCGATTTCCAGCTCTAATTCCTTTCTAAAAGACAATTTGGACGCCCATCATGGGAAACATCAAATGAAACCGAGAATTTGTTTGTGAAATTGAAAATAATAAACAAAATAGGCATAAAACTCGTGTTAAACAGCGGCAACTAGGACCAGGTTTGTGCGCTATGTGCATGACGGTACAATACGTGTGCCAAAGATCTCCGAATTCGATTCAAAGCTGACCAAGTTGTGTTGTTTACAGTGTGCAATCCATTATAAGGAATTTTTTTTGATTTTCAACTTTCAAGGCCCAAAAACTCGATTAGGGGTCACTTTTTTTCTCGATTTTTTTTTTCTTTAATCAAAAGCAAAAACATAGCGCTACATTTCCATGAAATAAAATAGTCGGACTATTGACGGTGAGGGGCCAAATCGGTCCCGGAAGGGGGTTCGAAAAAAATTTTTTCTCTGCAATGCAGTCGAGTAGGATATCAGTTGAAAGAGAATAATTTTCTGATTCTAAATATGCAATTCGCAAGTTCCTACGATCATTTAGTCCCGCGTTATGACTCAAAATCTGTG
>JASANB010002731.1:0-100248 GCA_030248155.1 Sabatieria punctata
AAACCGCTCTATTTCCAAATTATTAGTGTGAAAATAAAGTGGGCGAAAAATTGGCAAAAAGGTAGCGAATTTTGCATAAAATACAAGCTCCGTTTTTATTAAAAGGGTTTTTTTTTTTTCCCCCTAGGACCCCCTAAAATTTGGTTCCCCGCCCCGGGCCGACCAGAGCAGAAAATTTAGAAATGAGATTATAATTAACTCTTTAACGCAGAACGTCCAGGCGGCGTTCAATGACTTCGCGTGCTGTGTGTGACCTACAGATTAACACTCTCCACATCAACTGCCGATTTCCGTTGCAGCTCTCAGCTGCAGATTGTTGACGGGCTTGCAGATGTCTGGCTGCGTCATAAAAGTGTTTTCTCTGCAGTCCGTTACAGTCTGAAAAAGTGTTGGGTTTGGCTTTCTTGATATTTACTGACCCTACACGTGTTTCAGTGCTGATTTTGGATCTCTTTCCTCTGCACTATCAGTTCTACAACAGTTTTCCGGGTGCTTTTCGGTGACGCAGCTCAATGTGGTGACCGTAATGGGCTAACCAAGCTGTTACCGACACGGGTCCGAAAAGACACGCATGAAGAAAGAACACAATTGTAAGAGGTGGGATGGGCCGTTACACGGCAACTAAAAACCTACCCCGACAAAATCTACTATAATAAAATCGGTGTCATATATAGAAGAGCGTTGCAGAAGCCGCGCGCGGACCGTGAATTAACTGTTTCGTTTGGTAAGGAGTTCTTTAAATATTTATTACAGTCAGGCACTTAACGCCGTTTATGGTACCGGCACCCATGGTCATGGATAGGGGTACCTTATATGGTGCCGATACCATATATGGTGACGGTACCATATATGGTACCACCACAGGCCCCGAAGGTGGGGGTACTCTTATATGGTACCACTACCCTAGGTACCGGTACCATATATGGTACCGGCACCTTATATGGTCTCGGTACCATGGGGAAACTTCGGTTCTGGTCAAGTGCCTGAAACTGCATTATTAGTCGAACTTGGCAACGGTAGATTTCCTGGACAGACCACGGAGCAGAAAAGTGTTTTTTTTTTTCTCCGGTGGGGTATAAGTGATGCAGCCCCAATCTGGACGCCCTACATTTCTAATTCGAACTTTGGCAAGCTGCAGATACTACAAAACGCTGCCTTGCGCACTATCACTGGATGTCATCTGATGACCTCAATGGCTCATTTGCATCAGGAGACTATGATTCTCCCTGTCAAAGTGCATTCTGATCTACTATCAACCCAATTTTTGGCAGCTGCTTCTTGCCCGGACAACCCTCTCTGTGATTTGGTCCACCACGCTCAACGCCCAGGTCCTATGAAAGACATTCTGTGGACCAAACACCACGAAGTGGTCGAGTTGGTGACACAGGTACAACAACGAAAAGATCGTTATTTATTTAGCCCTGCCATACACACGTTATAAAACAGTAATAGTAAAGTCAACCCGCAGGGACGCAGACAGCGAGAGCAAGAACATTATCACGCGAGATAAGAAAAGAAGGCACAGGCAGGTACTGGCCAAAACAATTAGCATACAGCTCAGCTAGTCTGGTTAAAAATCTAACCTTAATAATACACGTACAGTACATACCGAGAAATACACGTACGATGTTTATTCAGCAGAAACATAATTAGTCCGCAAAACATAAACACATTAACACTCCTCCTCGGACTAAATCTCAACTGTAAGAGAACAGTAAAAAACACAAAGTAAAAATACTGTCGATTAGATACTACACAGACATACACATACAAAAACTTGCATTAGTGTAAAAGTGCGTGTGTGTATCTGCGTACTGCGTGTAACGTGGTGTTTACTGTAGACCCAGCGCTCTGAGGAAGTTGTTGAACGCTGGTGCTGGCAATGGCTTGGTGAAACCGTCAGCCACTTGTCCCGTAGTAGAACAATAGACCACGTCAAGAAAACCAGCCTTTGCGTAGTCGTGAACAAACTTGAGCTTGACATCCAAGTGCTTAGTGCGCGCATGACCGTGTGGCGATGACACTAAGTGAATTGCCGCTTTGTTGTCTTCGTTTAACTTGGTAGGACTTTGCTGGGACAATCCAAGATCGACCAGCAGAGCTCTCAGCCACTTGATGTCTGCGGCAGTGTCAGATAGCGCGATGAACTCAGATTCAGCTGTCGACTTGGCTACTAAGCGTTGCGACCGAGATGCCCAAGAAATCGGTCCGCTCGCGAGAAAAGAGACGTACCCGCCGACTGAGCGTCGGGTGACCTCGTCAGTTGCCCAATTTGCGTCAGAGTAGGAAATTAGCTCTTTGTTTCCATTAGCTTGGAAAGTGAGACCATAGGACTTAGTCCCTTGCAAGAAACGCAGAACTCGCTTGACTGCTGACCAATGGAGTGTAGATGGAGCTGCTGAGAACTGAGCCAGCCGTCCAAGAGAAAAAGACAAATCTGGACGCGTAGCGATTGCCAGAAACATCAACGACCCAATAGCCGACTGATACATGGAGGAATCCACTAGTTCTGCTCCAGGACCTGTGGGTTGTGGCTCCTGGGTTGCCATAGGTGTAGCAACAGGATGACAGTCTTGCATTTGGAATTTCTGCAGAACCTTGTCAGCATAGGTCTCCTGACTCAGCGTGTAGCTGCCATCTTCACCCTTGTTCACTGAGACACCAAGGAAATAGGCAGCTCGGCCTAAATCTTTGATCTTGAACTGCTTGCCGATAAGTTGTTTTGCTTTCTGAAGAGCCTTTCTGTCTGCACAAGCTATCAGCATGTCATCAACGTACACGCCAATGAGCACCTCAAAGCCATGAATCTTGCCAGTGTAGACGCAGGAATCAGCACTTCCTTGCTTGAACTGAAGTTTCTGCAGTGCTTGATCCAAGGCGTTGTTCCAACACTTGGGAGACTGCTTCAGTCCATAGAGGCTCCTCCTGAGCTTGCAGACGTAGTTAGGCTTCTGTGGATCTACAAAGCCTTCTGGTTGATGCATGAAGACTTCCTCTTCCAGCACACCGTTCAGAAAAGCTGTTTCCACATCAACTTGGTGTACATCCATTCCCTTGAGTGCTGCAGTAGCAAAGAGAGCGCGAACACTTTCCCAACGAACAACTGGTGAGAATACATCGAAGTAATCAACACCATAACGCTGAGAAAAACCCTTGGCGACTAGTCTTGCTTTATGTCATAGAATTTCGCCTTGTTCTCCCCTTTTGACCTTGAACACCCACTTTGACCCAATGACTTTCTGACCGGTAGTTGGCGGAACCAAATCCCATGTTCGAAACTCACACAGAGAATTGAACTCTTCAGTGGCTGCTTTCATCCACTGACTTGCTTGGGAGGTTTGCATAGCTTGCTTCCAGCTAGCTGGTTCTTCTTCACTTGCCTGAACTAACTTGGCTTGGCTAACGACCACTATACCGCTTTGGAGGAACACCTTTGTTCAGTCTGCTAGACACTCTCTGCGGTTGAGCGGGTGGTTGGTTCTCAGGTCTGGGTTGGCGATCTTGTGGTTCTGCTGGTTGCTGTGGTAAATTCTCATCTGGCAGAACTGGAACTATCTCCTCCTCTTCAGGCAGTTCCTCAGTTGGTGGATTTTGGTTGACTTGAAGCTGCAGTTCCATACTAGGTTGCACTTGCTCCTTCTGCTCATTCTCCTCCTGAACTGCAGATTCTGGAGAGACTAACAAAGGAAGATCAATTTCAGATGGAAGTGAACAGCCATAGAACGATGATTCATTAAAGACAACATCGCGTCTAACCACCACTGACTCATTGGAGGCCAAGAGAAGTCTGTACCCTTTGATACCAGTAGGATAACAGAGCATGTACGCTTTCACTGCGCGATTGGTGAGCTTTGATGTGCGTTCTTTCTCGTTCAAATGGACATAAGCTACACAGCCAAACACACGCAGATGTGAGACGTCTGGAGGATGACCAAACCACAAAGCGTACGGTGTCGAAACTGGTGTAAGAGCATTTGTTGGAGAACGATTGCGAGCATAAGCTGCTGACGCCACAGCTTCAGTCCAGTACTTTCTTGGAAGACCACTGGTTGCAAGAAGAGCACGAGCACGTTCCAAGATGACACCATTGAAGCGTTCTGCTACCCCGTTCTGCTGTGGTGAATCTCTGACTGAGTACTGATGCTGTACCCCTTTGGAACTGAGCCAATCGTTGAACTCGTTGGAAGTGTACTCTCCACCTTGATCAGAGCGTAAAGTGACAAGTGAGCACTGTTGTGACTGTTTCTCAAGTTGTAATATGAGCTGTTTGAGAATGTGTGGTGCATCTGATTTGTGTGGCAAGTATTTCACAAACACCATACGAGTATAATCATCCACTAAGGAAAGAAAATACCGTTTGCCGTCATGGGATACCGGGGTGAACGGCCCACACAAATCCGTATGCATCAGCTCCATGGGTCGAGTGGCACGAAAGGAGGCTGACTTCGGAAATGGTTGTCGTTTTGCCTTTGAGACAGTGCATGGCTCGCAGAAGTCGTTGAATGTAGTCTGATCCGATTTGAGACCAATGACCAAATCCCCACGCAACAAATGCGACATGATGTCCTTCCCGGGGTGCGCAAAGCGACGATGCCAGGTCTGCACTGAAACAATAGGCTGACGCACTGAACACGCGGTTACCGATACATCACCATCTGGGGTCCCATGGGGCAGTGGGACAACGTAATTCGCACGATTTTCTGGTGAAATCTGTACCGATTGCTCACTCTGATTGGCTAGAAACACTGAAGATATGTTATCAGCTTTCGCATCAGAAACTTGCCCGTTTAAGGTGGCCCTTTCCAGCCGGCCACATACTTGATTCGCTTGCATCTGCACACTCGCTGAGGGTTCCGACTGAACCGCTGCTAAACCACACGTAACTGAGTCTACAACAGAGGCACACGGCGGATCATCAACATGCACGATACTGTAACTTGCGCAGGTGGGGTTTTGGCGCACAGGATCCCCACAAACCTTGCGTCCACGTGAATTGTCTAACTGAGCTCGCACTACGTACACACCACGACTAGGAACGGCTTTTGCCACAACTGCACCAGTAGGATTGCAAAGAGAAGCAAATCCAGACTCAAAGGACACAGAGTTGCCCAACGCGACGCAGGCTGGCACAGAAAATAGTGTCCCATTGAGTGCAGGCACGTAGAGAGTGTTTCGCATGTGGAAAGCACCGCCAGTAGTGGTGTCAATCAAATGCAGAACTCCTCTGCCTGTGGCATGTATCACTGCTCCACTGGCAACAGTGACGGAAATTGGAGTAGGAAGCGATTCGAAGTTGGACAAGGCAAACTTGCAGGACGTCATGTGATGAGAAGCCCCAGAATCGAGAAGAAGTTGTAGTCGACTCGATGTAAGTGTTGCTGTAGACGCACTTGCAGTGAATGCAGCCGTGTTGCTACTGTCACCATCAGTGTCCGCTGTAGCTGCTCCATCACAATTGGCACCAGCCACGACCTCGACCACGCTTAGCGCTTGGACACGCGTTTGATTTGTGACCGTAGCCCTGACAGTTGTAGCACTTCAGATTGTACATGTTGTCTGCATTGCTGTTTGAATGAGCGTGTGATTGTGCTCCGGTGGACCCGCCTTTACCGCCTCTTCCACGCACACGATTGCGACCAGAACCTCTGCTTCTCATGCTTGCTCCGTTTGCTTGAGGCTGACTGGATTTGGAACACATGCTTCGTGAGCTTGACCAAACGCCACTCGTCATCTAGCTGCACTGCTAACTGGTCTGGCGTATAGGGTCTGTCTGCCGGTGCGTTGTTAGATGCGGCGCTAACGATACTGCGAATGTTCTCCCAACCAGGTGGTAAGGCCACCAGCGGATCATCACTTGCAGGAGATCTTCAGTTTAAGCAGGCTGATCCATTGCACGCAGTTGATCATACAACTTTTGTCGTTTTGATAGCCATTCGGATGGTTTTGACTTTGCCGTCATAAACCATCGCTCTCAGCTCGGTGTGACACAATTTCGCGGGCTCATTTGCGATTTTTGTTCGAAATGAGCAACCAACTTGTCCCATAGGGCGGCTGGATCAGTCTCGTCTGTTATTCTAATGCACCGTTCTACCTCAGCAGACAGGGACGCGAGCAACGTGAACATCGCTAACTGACGGCGTTTGTACCAACTACGTACCACTTGCCTCTGCGCCTGGGCGGCTCGCACGTCGACCTGTCTCGGCGGTCCGGCTGCGGCTCCTTCTTCGTCGGCATTCCCCGCTTGCGGTCCTTCTTCCGCGGGCAGTGGCTTGGTTCGGCGCACGATTCCCCAGTAGTCCTGCGACTCGAGGTAGTTGCGCATCATCATCCGCCAAATCTGCCAATTCTTTGACGTTAGCTGTGGCACATGCGCTTTCTCCATTTTTGGTTGAGGGCGGCTTTGTGTCGTTTGACGGCCACGCACTGCACCAGGAAAATAATTGCCAGCCACACAGTAGCGTCAATAGAGTGGGGGCCGAATCATAGGGCAGGGCATAGACGGCCCATAACCCTGACACAGGTACAACAACGAAAAGATCGTTATTTATTTAGCCCTGCCATACACACGTTATAAAACAGTAATAGTAAAGTCAACCCGCAGGGACGCAGACAGCGAGAGCAAGAACATTATCACGCGAGATAAGAAAAGAAGGCACAGGCAGGTACTGGCCAAAACAATTAGCATACAGCTCAGCTAGTCTGGTTAAAAATCTAACCTTAATAATACACGTACAGTACATACCGAGAAATACACGTACGATGTTTATTCAGCAGAAACATAATTAGTCCGCAAAACATAAACACATTAACAGTTGGGATCCGTTGGAGCGCCCTCTCTCCAAGTACATCTGAAGAACATCCACAGCTACTTTGTGGAGTTCGCTAACGGCTGGCTTGGGCCAAATTCGGTTCTGCTGACTGAGCCCCCACCAATCAACACATCTGAAGCCACTCTGTCCAGAAAGGTGCGCACTACTCTGGCCCAGCTACGCTCGGGATACAGCGGGTTCCTACGCTCTTATCAGCACCGCCTGTACCCCGACATTTCGGAGCTGTGTCCCGACTGCAACCTTGAACGACACACCACCAGCTACCTATTTGACTGTGCAAGCAGGCCTACTCCTTTGACGGTTCAGGACCTGTGGACCGACCCAATTGCTACGGCCGCTTTCTTGGGGCTATAGCCGGATGGCGGCTATCAACAACAACAACTAGAGTTCGATCTTTAATTTTCACGCTTGCCGCACACACTGTAAATAACCACGGACAGTTGTAAATTTTAGCAATACGTAGAGTAAAGCTAATTGAGAAGCAAAACAACAACTAAACATACAATTCTCATAGACTCACTTTTCGATGTACGTAGAAACATATCTCGTTAATCCTAGCTTGCTTAGGCTTATAGTCCCGTATATTGCCCAGATCAAGAAATCAAAACCGAATTAACGAAACATACGTACTATTATAAAGACATGAAAAATTTGATTCCTAGCAAAAAATGGTAAATCGACGAATCAAGATTAACGGGCCCGGTCCGGATTGACGAAACATGACCATATGTAGCACTTAACGAAACGCATGGCGAAAACAGTATTTATGCTAAGCAATCTAAACACAATAACTTGCACCAATTTATCGAAGGAACCAAATTTTATCAAAAATGGGGTTTGTATTTTATTGAAAATCCTCTTCTTTTTCTTTCCAGTTTTCCGCCCACTTTATTTTACACTAATATTTTGGAAATAGAGCGGTTTTCTCCACGGTGCGTTGTTCACTCTATTTTCACGCTATTTTATGCGGAAATAGCCTCCTAAACATTTTGTATAACTATCGTCGCGTGCATATAACACACATATCAAGCAGGAATGCGGTACCCAAGTGGCCCAAACGCGTAATAGCTAAGCTGAGGCTTTAATCATAACCATTCTGGATGAGACGTCTTAAAAGGGCTGAATATTTTGGGCTGAATAAAAGCTCCATTTCTGCTGCGATTCTAGCTTATCCCCTATCTCTACATATGGTAAGCCGGGGTAATTCGGCACACCATTTTCAGTTTTTCAAAAACTGCGCGACCCATCTTAACAGCAATGACCGGTTTTTAGGTCTGGAATTTTTCATTTGTTCTTAGTTACGATGTGAAAAAGGTTTGAAGCCATTCCGATGATTCTACAACGGATGGCGGGCGATTCATTTTCGATTTTATTTATGTGCGGAATTACCCCACCGGTGGGGCAATTTGGCACAACCCGGAAAATTTGTTTTAGAAGCCTATAACAACCACATCTTAAGGAATTCTACCATTAGATCTACGTACCTCATTCGAGTCTGTTAGCACAATTTCTGCAAGCGTTCTGCTCTACAGTTGTAGCGGCTTTTACAGCTTTCTAAACGTTGACATGACGTATGTAATCCCCAAATAAGTTTTTTTCGACATACCAATCGAAAAAGGCAGAGTTTTGGCGTTCTACTTTCATGCAGTTCTTGTTTGAAGGTTTCGTTGTTCGGCTTCAAGCAGAAAACCTACTTTTTGTGTGTAACAGTGCTTGTAGAAATACGTAATTTGCATTCAGAGAAACATACGCCAAATCGAGCCTCCGTGTAAAGAAGGGTCATTATCATTATTATTAGTGATGCAACCGGGAGCGGAATACCGGGATTCGGGAAAACCGGGATTACCGGGAAATGAGAATGCCGGGAAAAACCGGGAATATCGGGAAATCAATCAAAAGGCATGCAGCATGATAAAACATAAATGTTTTCAACATCCGGTTTAGCTATTGATACCATTTCTAGTCGGTTTTCTCATGGATTTCCTCTTATAACGGGCTAAACTACAGTACACTTTGAGATCAGATTAAAACATAAAATGTTTTCAACATCCGGTTTAGCTATTGATACCATTTCTAGTCGGTTTTCTCACGGATTTTCTCTCATAACGGGCTAAACTACAGTACACTGTGAGATCAGATTTATCTGGCATGGGTTAGTGAGTTGGTTTGGCAGGCACCAGGCCGCTCGATGTCAATTGGACCAAAAGATTTGTGTAAGAATAGCCAATCAATGAGTGGCTTTGCTCAATTGAGGGCCATTATAAAGCTGGAATATAGAACAAAAAGTTAATATAAAAATATTTGGAACAAAGGAAAAGCTGCAAAACATGGCTGTTCAGTCAAATTGAGCAAGTAGCAGTCATTTTAAAACTTATTCAAAGTTTTGCATGCCGCTGGTACTGGCAAAAGAAAGTCGGTTATACAGTAGATGTCACTGAAATACATAGTATCTGCAAAAAACTGTCAATACTGCTGTAAAATAAATTTCCCGGTATTAGAGAATGTGTGAACCGGGATTAGAAACCGGGAGTGAAAATACCGGAAATTCCCGGTTCTTCGGGAAATACCGGGATCCCGGTTGTATCACTAATAATTATCATTGTTAGGGTCCCGTGGGGTTTCGCAAGCTCAGAACTTTTTGTTTGAGGACTGAATCGGCTGATTTTTGCACATGCTACGTAGACATTTCTACGGTACTTCGCATTTTACTGTTTCAAATTTCTGCTTATTTCATCACGAAATACCTGAAAACGGGCAATTCTACCGCTAACTAAAATTTCCAACATTGGCGATAAAAATATTTGGCATGCGCGCGATCGGCTAATGTATGAGTCTTGAAAACATTCTTAAACCATAGTGGGTTGACGTTTTATTCACTTTTCAACACAAACCGATATTTTTAGCAGTTGTGATAGCTTTTTCGGTGAAGGAACGTGCGAAATACGCGTTTCAGTTTGAGTGGACCAAAAGCACTGAGAATGTTCCGCCTGCCATTTGGGATAGAACGCGAGCCTCTAAGAGATACCAGCATCAGTTGGTGGCATGAATCGCTGATCGAAGAGGGCTGTGTGTCCAACAAAACTCGGAAAAGCGTCCACCCCCGTGGAGGGTGGGATACGACCAGCGGCTGCAGAAAGTGATTGAAAACAATGACCATCACGTCAAAGTGCATAACTAGTGATGTAGTGCATGAAATTCGTTGAAATTTGAAACAGTCAAATGCGAAGCAACCAAAATCTGTCCAATCTGCCCAATCAGCCGATCTGTCCCCCCCACAGACAAAAAGTTCTGAGCCTGCGAAACTCCACAGGATATGTGAATCACCCTGTACATGGTATCCGTAGTCATATATGGTAGCGATAGATACCATATATGGTACCGGTTCAACCTGAACTGGTGCAATCTATATGGTACCGGTACCATATAGCCCCTTCGAAACCACCGTAAAAATAGGTACCGTAAGTTCCAAAAATCGCAAATAATTCCTCATGAGTCATCTGCGAAAATCCAAGGTAATTATTCTTGGGGTCTCAATACCCAGACTCGATCGGTTCAGAGAGCGACTCTTAAACTGGCTCTTAAAACGGAGAAACTTCCACCAGGAGGAATCTGAAACGGAGGAAAAATATTTGCATGAAATCAACCTAATCGCATATTTTTAATCTGACTCTGACCGAGCTCTCATAGTTTTAGGTTATTCACCTTTCAAAATTGAGTTTTTGAGTGAGCGTCAAATGATTGCATGTAGATCAAGATTTACCCACAGATAAAGCGCCAATATTTTGCTCGCAGAATCTTCACGCAAGAAGCTTTACAAAAAACCGATAAACACCCAGCTAGCTTCTTCCATTCTAATAGTTTTCTGCCGAATCACACGGCAAACCGTACTACTATTTGTTTGAATGAAAGACGACAGAATAGCAGCGTATCTTTAAGCCATTCAACAACTTTTCCCCGACAACAAAATTTTGAGTTTCTCGCTTTGAAGATTACACAGATTCAAAAAATGGTCTACATTGTATCCGAGGTTAAGCGGGAAAACGGATGTCACTACGACATTCAGTGATTATTTTTGCATCTTCTGGTCCACCATTATGCTTTAATTTGGCCAGATTCAATTTTGGCGTACTGTGGAAGTAATAGATAGATAGAAGTCGAGAACAGCGAGGAAGACGCAGTGGCTCAACCTCCTTTGACCGGTGTCCTCTGTCAAGGCGGTCAATGGCAGTTGGCTGGCACTGTTCCCAGTTTAGACGAGCAGACCAATTAATTCTAATGAGAACTTGTTTGCGACCGGTTCACAGTCGAGTGAGTGCGGTTGTTGTTGTAAATCGGAAGGACGAGCGGGTGGCCGGTCAGTCGGCGTGTCAGTCGGTGCCGACGACTGGTCAGTCACTTGATGACTGACCAGCGCCCACGTGGGGGCGTGACCGGTGGTCGGTCGGCCGATTGAAAACGGGCGAAAGTGCACTAAACCCAACGGCCGCCGCCAATCGGGAGGCGAGTTGGAAATTTTTTAAACTGCCGCCAGCGTCACTGCCCCCTTTGGGAACTGGCACGGCCTGGCCGGTAACGTGAGAAGACGGGCCTCCTAGCCATAGGCCATCGCCTGTTACATCACCGCTTCCGATCTATTTGTGGTTGACGCGTGCCACTCGCTCGTTTCTTGCCCTCCCTCTCTCTGTCATGATAACCATAATGGAATCTGTTCTCAGACAGGCCACTGCTCACAGGTCACACCGGGACTTTACCTCTCCCCACCACTCGCTACCTCCCGCTTCCATGCCACTGCAGGATACTGTAGTTGTTCAGAACAGGTATTTTTAGTAGTTTATATGGTTTCATAAACGTAATTTCTATTTGGTCTTGAGCGTAACCTGAGACTAAACTTTTGTTTGAAAACTTCCAAGTTGGATTGAATACTGAAATTGCTGATTTTTATAATTTTCGAAATGAAATTTTAGTAGGATCTTGTGTTCTGATTCGTAGTAAATGAGCGATAGGTTTTTCTACAGATTATTAAGTAATATTGTCACTCTAGCACCTTGCAATACTTACGGTTCGACTTAGTGTTTATTCCCAATTTCTAACATCAACTTCTGATCTTTTCAACTTTCGCTTCAGTTTCTAATGCACAACCATGTAAAGTTACAATACGGTGCAGTGGTGGACATCAAGGCTGCTTATGTAGCTTGTTTAAGTTTAACTGATTCGGTGTGCTGTTTTCAGTTTCTCCGGAGGTCCGTGCCGGTCGGTGGCAGCGGCCGACGATTCGCCTTCCTCTTCAGACAGCGGCAGCGGCTGCAGGAAAAGCAGTTCCCGTCCCAATCGCGTAAGTTTTGATTATGAATTGAGGAGGGCGGCACTGTGTCAAGGTCGGTCAGAGCGGTCTCTCCGAGTCGCCTGGTTCCGGCAGGCCGCGTAGACCTGGTAAAAGCATTTGCGCAACAATTCGGAGGTCTTTACTCGCCCGGTCTTTCCTGAAACGGCTATTAACGCGCGACTCAAGCGCGACCTCTGCCGTTCAAGGTTACGCAACTCGCTCTTACCACGTGCCCTGGCAAATGAACTTTGACTGCTCGAACAAAATCGCACTAAACCTATTATTATCTGTGTTGCATTCTTCAGGATCCCATGTCCCACCGAATCATCGAGAAACGACGGCGAGACCGCATGAACAACTGTTTGACTAATCTCAGCAAACTAATACCTTCTTCCTATTTGAAGAAGGTAGGGGTGCTATTAAGTTTGGTGCGTGCCTAGATACCTACTGTACTTGTGCAACGTTGCAGGGCAGAGGGCGTATAGAAAAGACGGAAATAATCGAGATGGCCATTCGATACATGAAACAGATGCAGGACGGGTCAACAAAACAACAACAACAACAACCGGTCGCAGGTTGGTTCAAGTTTTTCGGTAGAATCGGAGAGAGTTGCTCGGTGCCGGCCGGCGGGTAGCACCTCTGACCCAGCGCCTGATTTTCCATTTAGTACCGACCCATTTTCCCCAATTCGCGCGCCGCTGCCTGCGCACCATGCGTACCTGGCCGTGCTGGGGGTGGACGAAGTGCCCCGATCAGCTGATCATCCGTTTGTCACTTGCACTCTCTCTCACACGACCTATTTCAGGCGCTAAACAGCCGTCGCAGGTGGACAAGGCCGTGATAACCGATGCGCCGCCCTTTCGCCACTCAACCCGTAAGGACGTCTATTTGCTAAAAAACAGCCGCTCTAACCCATTTTGCTCCGCCCCGCTGTTGTAACCTTGGCTCCTAAGGTCGTCTTACAACTTTATATCGCAAAGGCGGCCTTATTCCTTGAACTCGCAACCGAAACCTCTCGAAACAACAAACTTTACATTGCAGAGACGGAGTGCGACACTGAACTCGAGACCGCCGCTCTGGAGGACAGATACAGACAGGGAATATTCGACTGCATCAACCAGACACTCCGCTTTCTCTCCGTCGTAGAAGGATTGACTGTTAATGAAACCACCAAAACCCGGCTCATTTTGCATCTGAAGGACTCGTTTGGACCACTACCTGCCGGTACATCCATTATTCAAGAAATAAACATCCCAGTCGGCGAACTGCCTTTATCAAAGTTTGGCTTCCTTTCCTAAGCCTAAAGCACAGTTGACCGACGAGTTTGGGTATTTTCCCATCATACAGGCTAAGCTAGGTTTCGCTGCCGACTAACGAGGGAAGCGGCGTGCATTTCACTTATGCATGACGCACTGATTATTCGATTTAGATACAGTGACACTATCCCTCACTTATTTGGAACCGAGGGCTTCTATTCAGCACTGTGATCAGGTTTTAGGCTTCTTAGCTTTAGGTTTGGGATGAATAAATCTTAGAATAAAGTTAGACTTACTGTTAGATTCAATGTTAGTTTTTAGTTAATATGGTAGGTTTCCGCTAATGGGGGTAGTGTCCCACAATTGTCGAATGTTTTCTCAGAAAATCTGTAAATTGCTACCGTAGTATCTCATGTTTTCGTGTTGAAACCCCCTAGACTATGTCAAGTACGGTAGCTAGAAAGTCCCGGATCTAAAAAAATCGAACAATTTTCCAAGAAAACAGAAACCGAGTGCATTCTGAATAGCCTTTAGGTACAGTATACTGTGTGACACTAGCAAAGCGTGATATTTTCAGAGTCAATCCTCTCAGATCTAGTTGCAATTGCTCAACCGGATGGAGCTGACCAACCTCTGAACATGTCACTGAAGCGACCAAAACTGGAGACAATCAACAGTTGCAGTCAGCTGCGTGAGATACTGACAGAGGCCAAAGACGCCTCTCAGATGCGTCGACCGCATGTCTTTCGATACCAGTCAGGCTTTACTGGAGACACCATGAATCTGAGCCGCTTGGCGCCGGCGCCCTTGGCCCATGTTTCATCGGACCCCGGACCTTTGCTGCAACAGTTGGCACCGTCGACAGCGAGCAGCAGCACTCAATACCCGTCCAGTCCTGGCAGCAGTCGATCTCTCGATAGTTCCTCAGCCGATTCTCCTCCTCGCGTCATATCGCCTCCTATTAGCAGCACCAGCAGAAGCTCCAGTATTGGAGTGCCCATTTTTGCTCTTCATCCTTCTGGCCTCTTCTACATCCCCACAACAGTCAGCTCGTCGAGTTTTGATGCAACGCTGGTGCACCAACTGAGTTCGGTGCAAGGAGGGAGCGCTTGTCATCCGGTGACCATTCCTGTCAGTTTCTGCGCCCAACCGCCCGTGCCGCTCAGCGTTAGCCCGTCAGTGATTGGTCGAGCTGCCACGGCGCCTCTGAGCGACTCCATGATTGGTCGCAGGAAGGATGACGTTGTTCCCGATACTACCAGGTGATTGGACAAAGTCAGGTTTTGCTGTGTTTTGGTGTTGGTGGTCACCGTACGTTACGTCATATGGACCGACAAGCTTCCTGACACAAATTTGTGCACAAAGGGATTTCTTTTTTGATCAGAGCATGAGTAGTGTTTTAAATCGACAATCTTTCCAAAAAGGCTATTATTATTATTATTGTTTGCGGAAAACTCGAAACTTTTTTGCCAAACCCATTCCTGCGATTATGTGGAAATAGTTAGTTGTAAGAAGAAAGCCCTTTTTACTCATCACAGCACTGCTAACACTGTCATTTAATGCGATACATACTTTGTATGTATGTGTATACTTGTGATAATACTAACACATGAGCTGTGGCAATGCATTTGGTTGAGGTGATACAGCTTTCTTGTTATGTGCAATATTGACTGAAAGTGCAATTTGGTGCGGTGCTTTACGTTTTCAGTTCATTAAACTTTTCACTGCCAACCATTTGCATCATCGCACATGTACGTAGCTATTTTTGTCAGCGCCGGTACCGTACTCACCGCTTATAATGAGCGTACATACAACGTCATTCTTATTAATATCGTCCATATATTAGAGTAGTGCAAAAACTAGCATCATGCCATGCTAGCAGAACAGTAATTACACGGTTGCAAATTTTTGAGCGATTTTGACGGTCAGTTTGTGTTTGCTTCTGCTTAACTTTTTCTGAACGGTTACGTAGCGTCAAATTATTCTGATATGGATGATTATAGGAAAAAAACCCCCCAACAAGATGGCCGCCGTTAGGGTTACTGTAGCGCCGCGCGGTGTGTAGTAAAGTGGCGCGGGAAGTTCAAAAATAGCAAACGCATTTATCAGCACATGCAATTGCAACGAAAACAGAACATATTTTTGCGCAACTACCGCTATAAATTAGAAGTGTTTAGCAGTTGTATTTGAATCATTGCCAACGAATAATTACTTATAGAATTTAGCTGAATTTATATTCATGTGGAAAACGTAGGCGCAAAATGTTAGGAATTGCATAAAACGCTATGCTGTTGGTGGCAGAGAATCGTGAAAGCCACGGCATTCATAAGATACCGAAAAAGAAGCCTCCCTAACCACACTCTGAAAATTCGACGATTTCATCTATGTCCGATCAATAAAAAGGAAAAGTCGTCAAATTGGGGGAGATTACCTACCATGAGCAGAGTGACGGTGTAGAGCAGACGGCATAAGCATTGATTGATTGATTGGCCATGAGCTAGCATTTGCGTGATCGTCAAAGTCTGCATTGAGCTTCGTAACTTTTTACCTTTCTACGTACAGTTGAATAAATTTTCTGAGAAAGTAGGCTCTGTTACAAAAGACAGTATGTAGGACCCGAATTCGTCTTCGCCTTTACCCAAAGAATAGGAACGGAATCTGCCCTTGCACTTAAAACTACAATAGCAACCACACGTCTTCGTACAAACGGAAACGGGGACAGCTACCATTGAGACCCGTCCAGACTGACACGACACCGAGCATGTGTGCCGGCTACTACTAGAGACCTGCACGGGCCGCCTTTTTGACGGCCCGGCCTGTCCGCAAACCCAATTTTTGCGGCCCGGGCCTTATGAAAATGCAATTTTTGTGGCTCGGCCCGCCTGAAATCCTCTGTATGCCGACCAGGCCCGGCCCGTGCAGGCCTCTAGCTACTACTAAATCGAAGGAATGACAGGATGAGTGAGCGTGATCGACTCGCCGTGTGGCGAGGCCTAACACTACAACCATGCCAGTACAATCCATCCATCCATCCAATGCGAGTTCTATCTTACTAAACAGGCAGCTCCCAGCACTGGCACGACACAATGGCATCACTCATCGACAGACAAAGATACGCTGTCAGAACAAAAACTTCGACAATGATTTACTTCTGGTGTTGTACGTACGGCCTTACGTACATACTTATTTTACCAAAGAAAAAGTATGGTGCACGCTGACAGACAGATCTTCTAACCACTGGTAACAAATGCGTAATCAAGATCTCAAGTGCAGTTTCGCAGAGACTTCCACGAGAGAACCGTGAGAGTATCGTCTGAACGAAGGCGTTTTCAGTTTAACTTGACAGGCTGGAAGCGAAGCGCATCTCCATCTTCAGTTCAGTTCGGCAACCAACTAATCCGGAGACTAAACCGAGAATAAATATAATTAATCACGTTTTCAGTCTACTCACCGGTAGCGATCGACCGGAACCAAAATTCCGACTGGAACCGGACCGGAATTACCCCAGTTCCGAACCGAAATTCCGGTCGATCGCTAAGCATGGGTAGTGTTTAATAATTGCAGCCAGGGATCGATATTATATGGTACCAGTACCGAGCGAGCTTGCAGGTACGCATAAACGGGCTGAACGAGTGAGCTGACCCAAATTGAGCCGAGCCGAGATTTTTTAGGCTCGTGAACACCTCTAGTAACTTGCATTTTTTTATTCTGAGCAACTTTTAACCTAACTTGATCCTAACAATGGAATGATGAACAACAAGTCCTAATTTTATTCACTCCGATGAACACAAAATTGTTTAAAGTGTAACGGGTGGGTTAAGACGGTTAAATCAAAATGTCGTACCTTACATTTTTACTCATCGCTGCCTGCCAGCATCTGTTCTCCGTCATCGTAGACAGAGGAAAGTCAATTGTCTGTGGAGATGGCAGTTAGGGCCGGCAATGGCGTCAACTCTGAATTAGCCGTCGCAAGGCAAGTTCTCTGTCACAATCGCCGAGCTTTTAAAGCAGCCGCTATGTCCGGTTCAGTCGACATTCTGCTACTGCTTTCGCGCTTTAGGACGCTGCCGTTGCAGAGGTGCCTAAAGAAACTGCATCTGCGTACACTAAGTTAAAGCGAGAAAAACAATATACACCTAAGACAACCATCACTCAGTGCACACGGTATGGACCGATCGTCGCACGCACATCCTACAGCCAATAACCCATTACGGCAACAAAACGAACTACTTTTTTGGTCCGCCGTCCCACCCCGGTATCATACATGTAACAGGGGTGTGCCCCCACCCGACTTAGGCCAGACCCCCCCTCCGATTTTTCTGGCAAGTAATTTTTTGAGCACATTTTTGCGATTTTTTACAATTTCAGAAACAAGAATTGCCAAAATCGCCTGCAAAACAGCACTTTTTAGCTGTATTTCAGCCCAAATTAGCGATTTTTTAGCCAAAAATTGCGATTTTTTCGATTTTTGAGCTCTTTTTAGTGCCCAACCCCTCTCCAAAAATTTGGGCTCAAACCCCCGGCCGGCGCCAGACTCCCGACCCCTTCGGCGGATGACCTGGTACATGTATAGACGGTATAGTAAAAGAATTGTCGTCGTTTGTGTTCTCCATCCAGGCTGGCTTCTTTGAATAAACTTAGCACTTCGTTCTCCGGCCGCGGACATCAGCACGTAAATATTCTGCATGAACCCGTTGGGCGTTGCGGTAAACAGAGGAGGCCAATTCACCCTACCGGCTGACTACCCGACTTTTTAGTCTTAGGCTCAGGAAGAACGTTCTAAAAAATCTCCACCATGCGGCCGATTCTTACAGGATATATATGCGCAAATACCACGGACTGAGGTCTACTGTTGGCAAAATCAGCGCCATTCGTGGTACTAACGGTCGGTCGCTACTTAATAAACAAACACACACACTAGTCCTAACATAAAGATCTTCCTATTAACGATGTCATCCCTTCCTTACGAACTGACGAGCGAGACACTGAAGCCTAAGTATAAGTCATTTAAAACATAAAAAAGATTAACTAACCTGAAAATTGTTACGCCAAACACGATTTTGTCCGCCTTCCTCATCCAAGGCAGGTGCGAGTGAGTTTACTTCAGTTAAAACGTCTTGCTGGAGCCGTTCTATCAGCTAGGTAGGCCATTCGCTCGAAAATTCGGGTTAGGTGTAGCTGGGGGGAGAAAAATCAGGGAAGGTCAGAAATGGATTAGATACTAATTAATTAACTTTCATATGACTGTACGACTCCGGACCGTGCCCTATACTGATGCGCACCCCTAGGGGTATTTTTATATTTGGAAAATAGGCCCTCCGGAGCGTGCCCTGTACTGATGCGTCTCTAGGGGTATATTTATATTTGGAAAACAGGCCCTCCGGAGCGTGCCTATACTGATGCGTCCCCCTAGGGGTATTTTTATGTTTTTAAAACAGGCCCTCCGGAGCGTGCCCTATACTGATGCGCCCCCTAGGGGTATTTTTATGTTTTTAAAACAGGCCCGCCGGAGCGTCCCTAATCTAATGCGTCCCTGTAGGGGTATTTTTATATTTGGAAAATAGGCCCTCAGGAGCGTGCCTATACTGATGCGTGCCTCTAGGGGTATTTTTATATTGGGAAAACAGGCCTCTGGAGCGTGCCTATACTGATGCGTCTCTAGGGGTACTTTTATATTTGGCAAAACAGGCCCCCGGGGCGTTTCCTATGCTGATTTAGTGATCATTAGACTCGCCAGGCGAAGGGCTTTCAAATGATATATGACTTGACCATTTTGGACGATTTTGAAATTTTGGAATTTTGCCAAAAAATTTTTCGATAATCGATATTTATCGATAGAAATCGTTAATTTATAATTAATTATGATCATTAAACACATTAATTTCTGTTTGGGATCGGTTCCTGATTTCCCCCCCCCAGCTACACCTGATCCGAAAATTCTTGTTACTATTCCGCCATAATCGCTCACACGCTTCGACGACGCAAAACAACCAGATTTTCTGATCAACAACTAATATTTGGGTGACTAACTTCCACTAATTCGGACGACTGAGCACTTTCCGGCATTCTACCAGCTTCATCGCACTAAAAACAATGAGATTTTGGCAAAACCAACTTCACGTTCACACCAGCCAAAAATTGAAATCGACTACAGTAATCCCTCTAGCCCCGCCCCCGACTGGGGGGTTTTCTTCCTACTGCCATATGGATTAGGTTCCCCGTGAATGAACGCCACGCCACGCTACTGCAAAAAGTACCGTAGTCTGAAGCTAAAATGGAGAGATCTTTGAGATAACTGTTAAATAGGCATGAGTTAGATGGAATTATTAGTACGTTAGAGGGAGCTAAAAGTTCCTGCTAAAGGTGACCACATCAATCTCTTCTTTCACAGACATGCGTACTCAATTTACATCGCTTGGCGGATTTTCTGCAATATTAACGCAGTAGAGTCATACAAGCAATAGATAGGTCGATTTTTTAGTAAAAAGTCATCATAAGAGTTGTCCATTCAGTAAAAAATTCTACACAGTTTGTTCTAGAGGCGCAGTTTATACACCAGAGGTTAAAAAATATTGTTAGTATGGTTTAGAGGGGATCAAACCAAACGTTACACTGACGGAGCGTTAAATTCACATAATCACGTTCGCCCGGCGGCGAACGGATTCATATTTCGAACGGAAGGAAAGAAAGAACATGACCATGTACTGATGTGATCCATGACCGTTTTGTGTGTGTCTGCTGTTTTTAGGTATAGAATGCTTGTTTATCAACGTAAATTAGTAGATATTTTAAATATTAAAGGAGTTAGTAGGTAGTGGAACATTAGTAGATAGGTAGGCCTATCTTAATTAAAGAAGCTGTTTGCGTTTCTTTTTCTTAATGATTCTTTTTTGTACCTAAGTTTAGTTTATTAGTTGCTTTTCATTCCAGTAGAGCCATTCATTTTCAGTGCATTACTCAGTTTCTCAACATACTCACCTCTACCAACATCTGTATTGCGAGACGGAGTGCAATGGCAACGCATATGGTTACGCCACGTCCTTTGCCTACCTTTTACAATGAGCATACCCCTGCATTCTCTACGAAAAAGGTAGACGGTTCTGTTTTAGGAGTGTCATAAAGGGAGATTTTTTGGGTCCGATCGGAATCGGAATCGAAATTCAAGCACAGTTCGGAATCGGAATTTTTCCAAAATCGGCCCAAAATTTTGGAATAACCTGTTTTTCACCAACAAACCGTGCTGACGCATGCATACACTTTCATATGTGTAACAGGTCCCAGCTGGCGTGGGGGAGGGATTTTAGCCAAGAGGGGGTCCAAAATTATAAGAAGCTCCAGAACGCCTGGAAATCCTTTTTTAGCACGTTTTTTCAGTAAGAAGGCTAAAAATTGCTATTTTAAGCTGTCAAATAGCGTTTTAGAGCTAAAAACAAGCAGAAATGATAAAAAGGGCTTCAAAACACACCGATGTTTCTTAAACATCAGCAGTGAAAAGTCAAATTCGGTTTCCAAAGGTTTTTCAAGTGAATTTAAAGCTAAAAAATTAGTTATTTCTGAGCCAGTTTGTTGCCGGCCCGGACCTGTTACATGTATGCCCCTCCTACCGAAATCTGTTTTGCCACTCTAGACACTCTTTCGCTTGCAATAGTACCTACCTATATGAGTGGAAATGTGCTTGCGAGCCAGCTGAAACAGTATCTTTAGCTGACCTGTGCTAGTTTCTTACATGGCTCACTGACACAGATATGGTTCGGGTCCAAGTGGTTTCGCCCAGGGATGGTGTCCAAAAATGCATACAGCTCAGAACGCCTGAATATGTGTTTTTAGCATGTTTTCTTTAATAATAAGGCCAAAAATGGCATTTTTGCTGCCAAATAGCACTAAGAGCTAAAGCAAGCCTAGAATGACAAAAATGTGATGTTCTCATCGATCAGAGGCTCTTTCAGATACGTAATTAGCAAATAAAGTTTCTACCTAAGCCAAAGACACGCAATACAATAGTACGCAAGAAATGGTGTTCAGTTTCCTAAAAATTTAGCGAAAGTTCCAGTGGATTCCGAGACCTCTTCTGACTTCGGAATCGGAACTGCCAGTTCCGATCAGATTTGAAATTCCGGTCGGTCCCTAATCACTGATATAATTAACACTTTCTTTGCAGTTAGCGAAAAAATAAGAGTAGCTTTCAGGCGCGCCGGACGTCGGCTCGTAGACCTCAAACTCGACCACTGGCCAAAACAGCACCAGTAATGAGTCGTCTGCATCCACCTCTGCATTCGGAGCATCGAGCTCACATGATAACCTTTCGGCAGTCGCATAATGAAAGCTGTAAATGAGACCAAAATGCAATCTGCATTGCTCAGCTTTACTCTTCACTCTTTTAGACTTGGATTACTTACAGTCTAGTCCTTACGACGAGAGCATGCGGGAATCCTATTTTGATCAGTGCTTCCTTATCGAGAAGAAGTTAGGCGAAGGCTCTTTCGGAGAGGTTTGGTCTGCTTTTCACGTAAATTCGGTTCGGAGACTTCTGTTGGTTAGGTGTTTCAAGTGCGCGATAAGAAAGACGGCCGGTTGTACGCGGTAAAGCGTGCTATCGAAAGATTTCGTAGTCAAAATGACAGGAACATAAAGTTGCGCGAGGTGCAGAAGCATGAACAGCTACCCAGACACGACAACCTCGTCAACTTCGAGAGAGCTTGGGAGGAGCGCGGTCGACTTTACATTCTCACTGAGCTTTGTCAGTACAGGTAACCGATCTGCTCTGTCACTTTAATGCTTATTGACTGTACAAACTTTTCAGCCTGTCTGACTACGCTGAGAAAGAACATTACATACCGGAACACCAAATCTGGAAGTATCTAATCGACCTTATTCTGGTGAGTTTAACCTCACTAGGTAAATTGATGGCTGTGCCGGTTAAAAAATTATTCCTGCGTTTATCTCAGTTGAGATGCACAAGAATTACTATGAGCTCGCTATCGGTTGGCTTTACTCTGCCCCCTCCCCGAGCCGATTTTTCTGGCAAGTAATTTTTTGAGCAAATGTTGGCGATTTTTTACAATTTCAGACACAAAAATTGCCAAAATCGCCTGTAAAACCGCACTTTCTAAGCTGTATTTTGAGCCCTAATTAGCGATTTTTTTTGCTGAAAATGCGACCTTTTGAGCGCTTTTAGTGCCAACCCCCTGCCTAGAATTTGGGCTCAGACAGACCCCCTCCGCCTTCGGCGGATGGCCTGTTATATGTATGTCATAAATGTAGGCAGTAGGTTGTAGAAGCATGAATGCATACGTAATGTTAAAATTCAGTCAATATCAGTGCGTTTTAGAAGGCTTTGTTAAAATAATAGTCTCACCCTGGTTGGGCTGGACTGGCCCAACCAGACCTCTTCAAATACTAACACTGTGAGCTGTATGCTCAGAATGCCTTTCAAACACGTTTTAAAGGCTAATTTTTCTTAATTTTTTCGTCCTGGTTGGTTATGCTGTGGCTCAACTGAATACCCATGGAGTGCGAATTTGATGACTCATTTTGAAAATTTTTTCTCAATGGTTGGACGGTAATAAATGACAGCAGGCGTGTACAACAGTTTTAGGTAAGAAACATCACATTAGTGCGAAGAATGTTTGATGAAAATGTGAGGGGATTTTTGTTTTTGTCAGGAAATGTCATTGGGGATTTTGGATCGCCAGATCGGAACGGACTCTTGTGTAGCAGAGAGCTCCTAACTAAAAACTCAGCTCCTGTGCTAAAACTTGAGAAGACTATTGGTGAAATTCCCTTTGTCCAAAGGTACAGATTATAGGCAGTCAAACATTTGCACGATCACGACCTCGTTCACATGGACATAAAACCGGAGAACATCTTCGTTACCAGCGATGGCATCTGTAAACTCGGCGACTTCGGTCTGGTGCATGATCTCAAGCGGGTATTGATTGGTTCCGAAGGAGACTGTCGCTTATGCGCATCTTTTTGTTTTGTTCAGTCGACCGAGGACCCAGTGGAAGGTGACGCCAAGTACCTGGCTCCCGAGCTGCTTCAGGGCAATTTCAGTAAAGCAGCTGATATTTTCAGGTTCTTTCTCACTTCAGGATTTTCAGGGTCTTTCTGTTAAGTAACAGTGCCGTTTTCTAGTCTGGGAATTAGCACGCTGGAGCTGGCCTGTGATTTGGATGTTCCAACGCGCGGTGAAGCCTGGCATCTGTTGCGTCAGGGATGTTTTCCTGACGAACTCATGGCTCGTACGTATTTCACTTCTTTCTGTCAGAGCGATGCTTAATTGTGGACCGCCGGCCGATTTTTGTAGCCTAAAACAGTCTGGCACTTAACGCCGTTTATGGTACCGTCACCATATAGGGCACCTAGGTTAGTGGCACCACATGGTGCCCCCCACGTTCGGGGACTGTGGTGGTACCACATGGTACCAATACCCATGGCCATGGGTGCCGGTACCATTATATTGTAGCATCACCGGCCCCGAGCGTGGGGTACCACCATATATGGTGCCACAAGCCTAGTAGGTACCGGTGCCATATGTTGTCGGTACCATAAACAGCGTTAAGTGTCTGACTGTAAAATCTGGAGTTGCAGATCTGTCGCCGGAATTGGTCAGAGTGATAAAGCTGATGATGCATCAGAATTACCGCCTTCGTCCCACTGCCTCCGAACTTTTACGAATTCCTTCTATTGCCTCCCATTACAGGCCTCGCAAGTTCTACCTGCGCTGGCGTAGACTGGTAGAAACTAGTTTTTTTAATTTAGAAGGTAACAACTGCTTCCGATTTCAGTGCAATGGCACCACCAAATTCTTCTGTGCTCTATGGCTTTACCTCTTTATCTTCCTCGGTCTATTGGTTAGACCGTTGGTCGGTCTGGGCAAGCGGCTCGTCAGTCACTCTGAGAAGGCGTCCTGTGTCCAATCGTACAGTATCAATTGTTCCACTCAGACGCCGCGCACTGACGATAGAGTTGCTATGCCTTTGCGATTCGATAGCAGCTTTAGCGAGGACGGTAATGAATGATTGGCGTGTGTCCGAAACCTGACCGTCTCACTGAGATTTTAGATGACGACCGTTGTTCGTATAACCAGTCGTTCAATGTGAGCTCAGTGCGCGATTTGTCACCGAGACCCGGTTCGCGCTTGCCTCCGGAGGGTTTGTTTCACGAGGATACGTCATCTAGCAGCAGTCCCGAGAAAGACGACCTTTACTCCGACAAGTAATCAGTAGTAGTTGTTGTAACTTTTTGTCCTTTGGACTAGGAGTAGCCAACTGCTATAGAGCGGGAAGAGACACAAGGTCCGGCAGCCTCCTTAACAACAACCCTCCCCTTTTGCTGTCGGTGTGTGCAAGACAGCTAAGGCTTGGTTCCCATTTATCTACTTGCCATTGCTGACTTTCGACGGCCTGGGTTGGGCTTTGTGTCGACTACTTCCCATCGCCGCGACAGGTTTCGAACCCACAAACACACCGCTTCCACGGGTGCCGGGGCCGCCGTGACACACGGGATAGCGTAAACTACCCATGGCCAAGACGCCAAGTTTAGTTCTGAGTTCTCCTTACAACTTTTGCTATGTAGAATGGTCTCGATCACACATCCGTGGAATTCAACGCCGGCGCAGAAGCGAAGACCCCGACGGATGTGTCGCACAGAAAACACGCACCTGAACCGCATCAACCGCAGACGTCTTCACAACACCAGGTACTGTCTGTCCGGCTTAAAATGGTACCGCTACCATAGAAGCGATGCTATGTATGACTAAAGAAAACTTGACTACCAGCCTGTTGGAGCAGTGATGTTGCAGTTTCTCGCCTGGAGCTCCCAATGCGGCGGGTGACGGTGTGGGCTTGCTGGGACGAGGTTTGGGTGCAGCTGTGTCGGCCGACTTTGTCTTGAACGCTGCTGGCGACAGTCCGGCCGTGCAGCGGTCGGTCAAACTGCGAAGACAGAATCTGTGTTTGGTAAGTTGGCCTCTTATATTAGACACTTCTCGACTACCGAACCACTTCGATTGGCCGATTCGGCAAGGAATTCTTAGTCAAGGGTTCCTAAAAATCGCTGAAAAACTGTTGAGTTTTGGCTAAAATACTGTTGAAACCATACATGTAACAGTGGGTCTGGGGGGGGGCCGCGTCAGTGGCTCAGTGGGTAGCTCGCTGCCTCTGAGTCACGGCGGCCGCTGCATCCCTAGTGGTTGTAGTGGTTCATCCTCTCGGCGTGGCAAGTTTCTTGCTGCAAAGAGTTGGTCGTCGGCACAACGCTCCACCCAGGCCACCGAAAACTGATTACAGTGAGTAGGTAAAATGGGAACCAACTGGATCTGCCGTTGCACCGAAAGCCGCTCCTAAAAGCATGCCGCGTTGGAGGGAAGATCAACGACGTCAGGAGCCGTCTGAGAAACCAGCATTACGGCCTATACCGGTTTACTCCTCCTCGGCCGGGCGGCCGCTGGGAGCTGTCAGCACCATGACGTCACCACGCCAGGCACTCTCTTAGTACCTGGCGCCCAACAGCATGGCTTGGGTGGCTTGGCAGTGAAAGAAGGGCAAACGTCCGAGATGACGATATAAGGGGTAACGAAATGGACCGTGCAGGTCTGATCGTGGGGCCGTACATTGTACGACCCCCCGCCAGATCGGATCGGATCGGGTCTGGGGGGTCTGCCCCCCCCCCACCCGACTTAGGCCAGCCCCCCCCCCCGAGACGATTTCGCCGACCCCCCCTCCGATTTTTCTGGCAAGTGATTTTTTGAGCGAATTTTTTCAATTTAGACACAAAAATTGCCAAAATCGCCTGCAAAACAGCACTTTTTAGCTGTATTTCAGCCCAAATTAGCGATTTTGGCCCACAAATATCGATTTTTGAGCGTTTTTTTAGTGCCCTACCCCCTCCCAAAATTTTGGCTCAGCCCCCCCCCCCCCCCCGGCCGGCGCCAGACCCCCCAACCCCCTCCCCCCATCGGCGGATGACCTGTTACATGTATGGTTGAAACAATCTATTAATTTTAACAGTTTCAGGGTTCATGCGGGACCTGGAAAGTCAGTGAATTTGGTGTCTGGTTAGGGAAAAATTTGATAACAATAGAAATATTTCGCCGCTAAAATGGTCCTGTCAGAACGTTACACACCACCCTTTTGAAAATGGGACTTCTCACTTTCTGCTACAGTTAAACTGAAAATTTACTCTCAGAATACCGTCTAAATGCGTTTTTCAACGCCAATTTTTCAAAACTACCTCATGCTAGGTTGCTCAGGGAATTTTGCCATTCAAAAGCCGCACGAACCCCGAGTTTGTGTACGAATGACAAAAAAGATTTCCAGATTAATCGGGGCGGCTGGAAGGGTAGAAAAATTGACTTAGGTCCTCTGTCCGGTGGGCTAGTAGACCCGTGTCACAAGTATTATGACCGGTCAATACCATGACATCGCGTACAATCAAAGTGGTACCATACCAGATACCAGGATGTTTGACGCTGCAACCAGTTGTCGAGAAATTGGTGCTAGTTCATTCATTGCCAACTACGTATGTATCTGTTCAGAATTTCGATCTGCACGGCAGTTCCTCAGGCGACGAGCTTTGATTGCAACGTGTACATTTTTGCCGCGAGTTACTGCGACATCCGTTCTTTCTACCTACCTAAAATCGTACTAGAGGGTCAGTTCGTTTGTTGGACGACTGTTTGGTATATTGGTCGGTGCTATACGTGCTAGTGATTTTTGTCAGCTCGGCTCTCCTCATCGATTGTTCGTGTAATTCTGGTCGGCGAATTTTGTGCTTCATTAATGGTGCATTTGATTGGTACGTTTGATTTGACCACTTCAAAGCAATGCCGATTGGCTTTTGGTTAAATTGTGTGCACATTCCTGTCCTCACACTGACATGCAACCGCCGCGTAGCGTGTGGTACGAAAAAACCAAAACACCGGGTATTTTATGAAAAGTAGATTATTCCTGAGTAGTAGTTGTCTCTTTGCGATACTTGTCCAGATAAGTCATAAAGCTCTTCAGTCCATCGATATAGTTGGCATCGACGCCGGTGGCAGGGAAAACATGCGTGAAATCGATCATTTTTGCATCGCAGACAGGGTGGTCGTCGTGGCACTGAGAAGAGCCCTCAAAAACGAACAGAATGGAGCTGGAGTAGAACTTGAATTTTCGCTGCTTTAGGAACCAGCAGAGAATGGTCTGCATCTGAAGTTGGTACCGGTCCACCACCTCTTCAATAAAATCTCTGCTCCTGTCGCCAAAGAACTGTGCCAGAGCTAAATAAGGACTAATTATTATTACCTACTTACTGCCAGAATCATACCTTTCGGTTGATTCAAAAAGGTTTGTGTTGGCCTAACGCCAGACTAGTTAGTTAGAATCTGGGTGACGCTGGCGAACACAAAACTAATTTAGTTTCTGAATGGCGGTTTGTAGTGGCGCACCCAGGATTTTGCAAACGGGGTGTAAAATTTTGAAGTTGCCTGGTTGGGCCGCTGCGCAACAAGGGCGAGAAAATTTCGCAAAATTAGCCTTCAAAACGTGTTTAAAAAGCATTCGGAGCTTAAAATTGACAGAAATTACAAGTTTTAGTAGTTTATAATGGCCTGGTTGGGCTTTTGCCCGACCAGGGCGAGAAAATTTTGAAAATTTGGCCTTCAAAAACGCATTTAGAAGGCATTCTGAGCACAACATAGACAGTTTTAGTACATAATTCATTAGTTTCTTATATTTTTGACAGACTTTTTCCACCCTACACCACCTGGGTACGCCACTGGAGGTTTGGAAAAGGTCATTGCACCTGGAATTATTTGAGCTTCAGGTAGCTTCTTGCCCCAGTGCTTGTCGTACATCTGGGATTCTCCAGTCACCTGATCGTAGAGCTGAAACAATACAAACAGTCGCACGAAGTGTCGGATTCCTTTTCCGGCGGCTGTAGGAAGAAAAAATCGACCAGAAATGATAATCTATAGTTTATGTACGCTTCCGCCCCACCAGGCCTCTTCCGTTTTCAAAATTCTGGCTGGGTGGGTACATCACATGGAAAATGTAGAAAAGTGAAAGCAAACACTTTAATATGGTCTAGTATTGTTAAGGTTTAGAAAAACTTTCATTATATTTTTGGAGTGAAATCGCTGAATTTAGCCTCAGATACATTAGCTATCAGTGCAGGTCTATCAATTTCATGCTTATTCTAAGCTTAAAAATAGGTTTTGAAGCGCAGTAGCAACTCTTAGAAACTCCGACTCTCAGACTGTACACTACTATGTTTCAACCAAAGTATCAGCTTATTTAAAGTTGCCTTGCATCGCCTACAATGTTTTCAAAAACTTTTTCGGCCAACTCATACAAGTCACTGTATACTATCAGACGTAAGCCTAAGTTGACCACTGAGCACAACGGTAAGAAAGACTGAAACGAAGAATACCCGCATTCCAAGAAATCGAAAGCCCAATTTGTGACCCCAAGGATATTTGGTGCGCTCATAATTGATTTTCTCCGGTGACGCATCGGGATCCCAGGTGACAGCTCCAATTTTAACGTCCAAAATGCACGGCTCTTTGAAACCACTGGTTATGTCTTCCATTTCGATGTAGCAGTGGCCTAAAATTAGTCACAGACTAGTTGCTAAGTAGGCTCAGAGGGTAGCTTGCTGCCTCTGAGTCACAGCGGCCCTGCATCCCTAGCGGCTGTAGTGGGTTCGAAACCAGTCTGACTGCAATTAGACTTAGCAAAGCCCCACCGAAAGCTGGTGACAGCGAGTAGGTAAAATGGGAACCGACTGGATCTGCCATTGCACCAAAGCCTGCAGTATTGAAGAAGAAGATCAATGACGTCAGGAGCTATCTGAGAAAGCAACTATGCCGGGAGCCTCTGCACACCGGGCCACCAGCGCCTGTCGGGAGCTGACAGCATCATGACGTCAATACGCCGGACGCTCTCTTAGTGACCGGCACCCAGCAGAATGGCTAGGAGTGGCTGACAGTGCAAGAAGGGCAAAACGTCCGAGATGACGATTGCTGACTCGGGGCTACGAAATGGACCACTGGGTCTGATCGTAGGGTCGTACTAACAGCTCCGGACCGACCTGGGGAGGGGGGTTTCGCCCAGAGGGGGGTCCAAAATTTCAGAAAGCTCCAAAACGCCTTGAAATGCGTTTTTAGCACGTTTTTTTCAGTAAGGACGCTAAAAATCGCTATTTTAAGCTACCAAATAGCGTTTTAGAGCTAAAAACAAGCCAAAAAAGACAAAAAGGGCTTCCAAAAACCACGATTTCTCTTAAATATCAGCAGTGGAACCACCAAATTCGGTTTCCAAAGGCTTTTCAAGCGAACTCTAGGCAAAAAATTAGTGATTTCTGAGCCAGTTTGTTAGCACTGGAGCCACTACTGGTACTTGTATTTTTGGGTCGGGGGTCCCTTAACCTGTCTCGGGGGTGAGGGGGTTTGGTTGACCTTTCCAGCAGGGGGTAACCCCCTAGTACATGTATGGTCGTACTTGTACGGTCCCCGCTCAGGGTTCGTGCGGCTTTTTAAAAGCAAAATTCCCTGACCTTTCCATGACTTTTCCATGACCAAAGTCAAAATTCCCGGAGGTGAGGAAACTGCATCCAATGTTAGAAAATTTTGAAAAATTGACTTTGAAACGCATTTAAACGGTATCCAGAGGGTAAATTTCCGGTTTAAGTAGTAGTATATAAAATCAGAAGACCGATTTTCAAAAAAGTGTTGTGCAAAGTTCTGACAGGACTATTTGACGGTGAGATGTTTCTTCCGCTATCAAATTTTTCCCTGACCAGACACCAAATTCCCTAACTTTTCCCTGATCCCCTGACTTTTTTAAAATTCCCTGACTTTTCCATGACTCCCTGACTTTCCAGGTCCCGCACGAACCCTGCCGCTACACATCGGATCAGCCACAGACCAGACTATATAGACTAAGACCGAAAGAACAACTCACCGACTCCATCGAAGGGCACCACTCTGTTGCCGTAGTAGGTAGGGATCAAGCTGGCCAACGGGCTTAGTGTTGGGTCGTCGGTGGCTCTAGGGTCAGAGTCCTTCTTCATATTGCGAATAACAAAGACCAAATTGAAAAAATTAGCTTCCCGTTCGCCGCGAGGGAACACTTGCATTGGCTTCAGCAAATGCCCTGACTTCTTTAACCGCAGCACGCCTAAACAAAGAAGTAAGTAAGTAAGTAAGTAAGTTTATTGAAATACAGATCATCTGAACTGTTCTTTTTGCTTTAGCTAAGAGAGGGTCTGGGCCGATCTCCGGCTCTAATGCCCTCCCAAAAATTTTCCATCCCGGAAACCGATAAAGAGTATCGACTACCTATTGTACGTATGTAAGAATCACTCTACGCAAGCAAACATAACAACAATTTACAAGGAGGCTTTGGGCCTAGCTCTCCTAAGTTTGAGTGCGTTATAATCAACGAACAAATCAGTCTCGCCGTTTTCTCTTAGTTGTCGCAATTCAGAACGTAAGTCAAAAGCTTGCTTCGCTTGCCAGGGAGTCAAGTCAGAACCGATAAACACATTTTCGTACTGCGGCTTGGCCATCAAAACCGCTCGTTTTCTAACCAAAATCGCTCTTTTGGTTGCGCTGTCTTTCAATTCAACGATGACCTTTGGTTCAGTCGATCTCTGTCCTCTGACAGACCGGATGTTGGCAACCTGGGTAAAGTCAATTTTCAAGTCCACAAACAAGTCTTTGACCAACTGAGTGGCGTCCAGACCGTGCGCAGAGTCAGGGAGAAGCCCATTAATAATAATGTTCAAGTCCCTTCGCTGTCGTTCTCGGATCTCGCGCTCCCAGTCACAGACTCGCACCAGCTCTGAGTGTGCCTTGTCATAGATTGTCGACGGATTAGGCAGAGGCAGTCCATTCTTTGCAGTTTGAAGAACTGCAGCATAAGTCTTTCTGCTGTTCACAGATTTTGTCAGAGCAGCCAAATCGTCGTTTATCTTTGTCAGCTGAGCAGTCATTTCCTCTATTTTTTCATCAAGAGGGGAAGGTTGTGACAGACTTTCCTGAACAGCAGGTGGCACATGCGAGTCGAGATTCTTGGACTTTCGGTAGCAGGTCGAGCAACAAATAGCCAGAAACATTTTGTCCGAGTTTATAGAGTGGACTACTTTGTCGATCATTTGGTCTTTGAAAGAAGCAGCCGTCCTTTCACCCAGAAGTTGCTTGCCAAAGCAGGCCTTACAGATAATCAGTTCCTTGCAGAAGGCACAGAATAAAGACGGATTCAATGAATGCCAAGGACCATAGCACAGAACGTCACAAAAAATGCAGTGTTTCAAATTATCCATCGTCGTCGCAAGAGAATAGTAGGCCGCGTGCAGCACACTACACACGCAAGGTCAGAGCGGCCAGGCAGGCGCAGCCGCTTACCAGCTCGCCAACGCACCCAAGAAGAAAACAAAATGTACAGAAGTCTGTATTTACTGACCAGAATCGAAGGACGCGCTGGGCCGATCTTCTAATGCCCGACCCTTGGTACATGCAAGTAGATTCAAACCTGATAGCTCAGTTTTAAAAGCTTTCACGGAAGAGGAATTTACCACTGAAGAAGGCAATGCGTTCCAAATACCTGTTACTCGATTGGCAAATACATTTTTGGTTGTGTCGAGACGAGTATACTAATTCAAATAATTCCCCGACCGGAACTTCTACCAAACAATGAACACTTTTATACACCATACCCAATCCCTTTCAATCCTTTCAATTAAGGGGAGTTTAAATTTAAAGCAGATAATCGGTCATCATATGAGATCACGCATATCCGGTACAGGTACACACGGCGAGGGAAAGAGGTCTGAACTCGCTCTGTCAGATCAATGTCCCTCAATAAAAAGGACATTGATCGGATAAAGTGTACTAAGCACGAAAGCAGAGACGTGACGCACCTAGCTGTGAGTTGCCATTGCCGCGGCTGAAATGGTGACCGGCTATTTGAAGCTGAAACTGTTCGTAGTCGTCTTCGTCGTTGGCACACAAAGCAACTTCACAGTCATTGTCTGCGGTTGTTTGAGGCAGAGATGTGTTGCACTCATAAACGGTCTCATCCTGTGGAGAAAATCTGTCTAACACCTCGCTGAACGTACTCTCCTCGTCCGTCTCTTCAGTCGTACTCGACAAAGAAACATCACTAACAACAGTTTCGGCAGTTGATTGGTGTTCGTTTTGCATCAAGCCTTCAGGAGCTCACGAAACTAAGGCCGATTGCAAGAATGAAGATGAACCATTCGTTGCTTTTGTTCAACCACTTCATTTAGTTTTTATGATGGCGAACGAAGCTGGCAGAGAGAGAGGCGACGAAACGCGCGCTGCATCCGCTGCTGCGGCCGCAATAGGCACGATGCGTGATACAACTCGCATAACGCTTGCGCGCTTAGGCTTTGGGCTGCCCATCCATAGCACGTTGCGCAGTGCTTGGTTTTCCGCGCTGACCGCACCGAATAAAACACGCGACGATAGTTATCCAAAACGTTAAGCACGCTATTTCCGGGAATAATAGAGTAAAAATAGAGTGGATTCAAAATTCACGGGCGTCTGCTCTGTTCCCATAAAAAATAGAATGAAAATAGAGTGGATAGAATATTAGTTGAGAGCGATCGAAATTTACATAAAATTGAAAGACAGATTAGGTTACAGTTGTTGTGTTCAGATTGCTTAGACTTAGGCTTCAGGCCAAGTGTTCAAGTTTAGATTTAGAGGAAACTTTTTGGAGGCCAAGTTTAGGCTGGAGGGAGAAGGTCAAAGAAGTTTTTGGCAAAGATAGGGAAAGGAGCGAATTATCTACAGTATCTATAGATTAAAATTTTCCAGCCACTTTTACTACTTTACTCAGACAGTTCGTTCTCGGTCACTTCTTTCTGGCTCAAATTTTCAGCACTCATTAACAAGATAAGTGGACATGTATATAATACATGGGCCGGAAAAATCCGGAGGGGATATGGAGACCTCGGGGCGGGGGGTCCCGAAAAAATGGCCAAAAAACGCCTATTTTGCCTTAAATACGCGAAAATTTTCTCTCTCCGGGAGGGGGTATGGCCGGTCGAGGGGGGGGCGGGATTGGCCGGCGAGGGGGAGGGGGTATGGCCATGGTTGAAGAAAGCATTGTTCGTTGCTGAAGTTCTATCTAGCACATACAGTACAGTACAGTATGTAACGCCGGCACGGTTGGTGTAGTGGTTTAGGCCGCAAAGCCAGAACGCGCATGGTCGTCGTTCATCCACCCGGCGGGGCAAGTTTCTTAGCGCAAAGAGTTGGTTGTCGGCACAAAGCCTAACCCAGGCCACGGAAAGCTGGTGACAGCGAGTAGGTAAATGGGAACGAACTGGAGCTGCCTAAGCACCTAAAGCTACAATAGCAACCACACGTGTTGGGACGTACGGGAACAGGGACGGCTACCATTGAGACCCGCCCAGAATGACACCGAGCATGTGTTTAGGCTAGTAGCGAAGGAAGGGTAGGATGTGGGTGTGCGTGATGGGCCCGTGTAGCGTGGTCTACGCAGGAGCTACGACGGCCCCGCACCGACAATCCATCCACAGTTATATAATATAACAGGCAGCCATTGGTAGATATGGCGGGAAGGCGTTGAGGTGTTTTGTTCAGCTGCTGATTTCTCAAGTTAGGCAGGTCTATTAGAATGCTAGTATGTGCTGTAATTTCGGAAGATAAAGCAAAACACAGTTGGCTTGAAATTCTCTTCCAATAAGTCGGATGGTACGAAAAAACAGTCTCAGCAGTTTCGAACTGCGGCGTGAGCTGGAAATTTACTAGTTCGTGCCAAATGCTTCCAATGACTTCTACTGTACTTTTGCCTTGAAACTTGGTAAAATTTCATTCAATTTTCCACCCACTCTATTTTCATTCTATTTTTTTGGGAACAGAGCAGACGCCCATGATTTTGAATATACTCTATTTTTACTCTATTATTCTCGGAAATAGCGTGCTTAACGTTTTGGATAACTATCGTCGCCTGAATAAAACAAAGACGATTGCTCGGGAATTGTACAAAATGGACAAAGACCGCTAAAACATCAGACATCAATTACTCATGACTAAGCTTGTGAATGTACTGTACATACGTACAGTACGTAACTCCAAGCTGTTTTACCTACTTCGGACACACACATACATAGGCCAGAAAAGTCCGGAGAGGGAGCCGTCCCAAAAATTCCGAAATAGCGTATTTTGCCTTAAAAATAGTAAAAAATATTTCGGCGAGGGGAGTATGACCGGCCGAGGGGAAGAGGTGTCCCCCACCCACCCAACCTCCTGACCTATAGAACAGTCAGGCACTTAACGCCGTTTATGGTACCGACACCATACGTATAAGGTGCCGGTATGTACCATATATGGTTCCGGTACCTAGAGTAGTGGTGGTACCATATAAAGTACCGTCACCATATACTGTATGGTGCCGGTACCATGTATGGTACGAAATCTGAACAGAGTGGAACCATATATGGGATCGGTACCGGTACCAATGCGCAGGTAGGGGTGCCATATATGGTACCACCACAGGCCCCGAACGTAGGGGTACCATATATGGTACCGTACCTTATATGGTATCGGTACCATAAATGGCGTTAAGTGCCTGACTGTATAATATTGACGAAAAATGACCAGAACCAACCAGACGGACGCCAACTTTGAGGTAACTTTTCTCTCTTGGCGGTGCCTACCTAGAGGAACCTCTGGTGTACTAGATAGACCAACACATGTACTTTAAGAATGTAAAAAATCATCATGGGTTTTTTTTGTAACTACCTGGCTGGGTTAGTATGAGTAGTATTGCGAAAAATACCTAAGCATGGTAAGTACTCCTAAAAATACCCAAGTGTACCCAAGTATGCTTTTTGGGTTTGCTTTTTGCTTTAAGTAATTTTTGAGTATACTTTTAAAACAGTAATTAGCATTGGACACATACTAGACGATTTTCAAGAAAAATATTTTTAGCTTTCCAGAAAAAATTTTAAAGACTGTGACAGCTGACTGTGTGTAAATAATTGCAAGCTAAACGCTCAGTAACTTAAAAGAGGTGACATTTCTCCTTCAACAATGATAAAATGCTAAGAAACTCTATAGAGTATTTTGGGACTTTTGAAACTTTGAGCTCAATTTTTTCGATCAAATCAAAAATTACTAATCGTAAATTTTTATATTCTTATAGTACAGGACGGCTTATCAGGGCAGGGCCACAAGAGGATTCTGTTCCGTTTTCGGTTGTGCCTGCACAGTTCTTTGTCGTTGTCCTATCGCCCGGCTGTCACGCGGTGTAGCAGGTGATGCCTAACAACAAAGTCCTTTATGCCAAGGCAGTAACGGACCATCAACCACGCCAGTATACAACTAAAGACTGGCCACAACACACGCACTCCGGGAGAGCAGACTAGAGTCAGCCGCAAGGCAGGTGCGCAGGGAGAGAAAGTGATTGTTTTCAACACTGCCTTGCGTCTGGCTCTATCACTACACAGAGCTACAGACTAGGGCGCGGCAAACTGGCATGGCAGGCCGAGCCCGATCGATAAACTAGCCTAGACAACCAACACACAAGACGGCATGTACGTACCACAGCAGCATGTACGTACAAGCAACAACATATCAATACCCTTTTCTTCTTAAAGGCCGTCTTCTGTTAGTTGTAGTCCCAGTCCCCATAGCGGTCCACCGGTCTTCGCTCTCTGAGAGGGTAGCGGCGCTCTGCTGGCTGCTGGCCGGTCTCTAACTCGATCACTTCTGAGCTCGCTGGGGAATCTGGCACGCGCTGCATGTTCCTGGCGTTCCACAGTTGACCGTCTGACAGTTTGTAGTTGAATCTGCCCAGAACTGCCGTCACTGTGTAGCATTTGCGGGACCAAGGCGACTGTCCTTTGGGAGTGTGGCTCCTCTTGACACGAACGCGTTGTCCTTTGCGATACATCTGCTGCCAGGGTAGCGTCTTTTTGTCTCCTTTTCCGCCGCTCCTATTCGATTTTGCGTTGTTAGCAACATTTTTGTTGGCGTTTTCCGGAGACTCCTTCCCTTTCTCTTTTGTGGGGCGTGACTGGCGGCAAACTTCAAAAGCAAGCCGCGGCTGTCGTTTGAACATCTTCTCAGCAGGGCTCTGCTGCTCACCTTCCTGGGCTGTGGCTCGGTAGTGGCACAGAGTCTGAGTCAGTCCTTCCTCCCACTCCTGAGTCCTGGCGAAGGTCTGAATATGATGTTTCAGATACCGGTTGAACACCTCCACAAATGCGTTCTGCTGTGGCGTGTAGACTGGAGCTTTCTGGTGGAAAATGTCCCTCTCCTGCAGAAATTCTTCAAACTCCAGGCTGACAAACTGTGGTCCATTATCCGTGAGAATCCTGGCAGGGTTGCCATATCGAGCAAAAACCTGCTTCAACCACTGAATGATTCTTTTAGATGACGTGTCAGTGGTGCAGAGAATTTCCGGATACTTGGAGTAGTTGTCCAGCAACACCACTATGCACTTCTTGTGGGCTGGGGCTGTCTCAAACGGACCGGTGATGTCCATTGACAGTTCTACCCATGGCTCCTCCGGTGTGTACAGGTGTTCTCTGTGTGTGGGCACCTTAGGCTGCGACTTGGCGGAATCCAGGCAGGCACTGCAATGACGCACAAACTCCTCGCTTTCTGTGGCCATTCCCGGCCACCAGTAGCCTTCTCTGAGCTTGCGTTTGTAGCGAACGATCCCAGGGTGTCCTTCGTGGGCTTTGCTGAGTAGTTCTCTTCGGAGTGGACCTGGAACAACGATCTGGCTGTTGTTTCGCAACACCAGTCCTGTTTTGTCCTCCACCGAAAACTCGTCCTTCATCCTGTGATAAGGCAAGTTGCAAAATTGGCTGGGCAATTTGGCTTTGTCTGGCCAACCCTCCAGGCAGTATTGCTTGACTTTGCTCAGCACTGGGTCGTTCCTTAGAGCTTTGGCGATTCTTCCAGCTGAGAATCCCAACTCCTTGATGCAGCGAATCACTCCACTCGGTGCAGAATCGGTCTGCAGGCGCGACAAGACATCTGCCATGTGGTTGTTGTCACCAGGCATGTACTGCACATCATAGTCGAACACGTTGAGTCTGTGCACCCAACGTTCGAACTTCTGCGATTTCCTCTGGTTCGCCTGTCGATGTAGCAGTGCTTGTAGCGCTTGGTGGTCCGTTCGCAGCGTGAAGTGTCTGCCAAGCAAGTATTTCTCCCAATACTCGCAGAAAAACATCGCCGCATAGGCCTCCTTCTCGGTGCTGTCCCACTTTCGCTTGGTTGCGTCCAGAGTGTGGTGTCCAAATGCGACTGGGAATTCCTGGCCGTAGTGCACCTGTGACAGCATCCCACCAATGCCATAACCAGATGCATCGGTAGTGACAAAGGTTTGCTTTAAGGGATCAAACATCTTAAGGCGCAGTCCCTTCGGTCCGCCGAGCAGCTGTTTCACTTGTTCGAATGCCTCCTGAGTCTCCCGACCCCACACGAACTTCGTGTTAGCCCGTGTGAGTGCTCGAATTGGTTCCAGCTTGTCGCACAGTGAGGGCACGAACTTGCTCAAGTAGTTGACGGCTCCCAAGAAACTTTGCACATCCTTGATGTTTTTAGGTGGTGTCATCTGCCGCAGGCTCTCCAGTTTGTCTGGATCTGGCTTGACACATCCTTTGCAGATCACATGGCCCAGGAACTTCACTGATGATTGAGCAATGATGCATTTCCGCAGGTTGAGGCGTAGATTCTTCTCATTCAAGCGTTGTAGCACCTGCTTCAAGCTGTCATCGTGTTCCCTTCGATTCGCTCCATACACCAAAATGTCATCGATGTAGGGCTGACACCCTGGCACACCTTCCAGCGTTTCGTGTACCAGTTTCTGGAATACTGCTGCACTGTCCTTCAAACCCATGGGCAGCTTCTTGTAAGCATAGTAGCCCCATGGTGTAACAGTTGTTGTCAGCAGCTGGCTGTCCTCATCCAATTCTGCATTGAAGTATCCTTTCAGCAGGTCGATTTTGCTGAAGACTGCCGCCTGACTGAGTCTATTGTACAGCAAATCGTGGATGTTTGGCAGCGGGTACAGCACTGGATCGATGTCCTTGTTGAGCGGACTCAGATCGCTGGTTATCCTGACTGATCCGGGGTCATCTGGCTTCTCCACGACCACCATGCCGTGTACTCGATCGGCATGCTCAACTCGCTCCCAGATACCTTGGCGTTCCATCAGCTCGACAGCTTCTTTGGCTCTCTCCTCAAAGCGTACTGGGATCGATCTTACAGGCTGTCTGGGTGGCGTTTTTGCGCCTGGTTTGAGCCGAATTCGATGTTTGAAGTCTGGGTAGGTGCCGACCTCCTTTTTCGTCAGGTTGGACAACTCTGCCAGCAGTGGTTGCAGTCCTGCCTTCCTCCAAGTCTCCAGCGCGTCTGGCTGCGAAATTTGAGGTGTTTTTGGCTGCTGCTCCTTCGGCACTCGACTGGCTCCTCCCGGTCCAGGTTGTTGCACAGTTGCGCATCTGGGGTCCTCCTGGATAGTGGTGCTGTTCGAATCCACATCGATATGCACTCCTCCCAGTGCACGCAGCGCATCCATGCCCAGTGTATTGTTGCATGTGTTGCCAAACACATACACTGGCACTGTCACTGACCGTCCTGCTAACGATAACTGCGCCCTGAATTGTCCCCGGGTAGCGATTGTAGAGTTGTCGAAATTCGCGAGTCGTTTGGCAGGCTTGACAGCGGTCTGTCCAAAGCACTTGCGCCACTCGGATTCCGTGATTCCAGTAACATCTGAGCCAGTGTCCACCAACATCCTCAGCACGCGACTCTGCTGGTCCTTCTTGTCTGGTGTGATCAGCACCTGACAGTGTACTGATTGTTGTAGACTTCGAATTGAGGCTCCTCCTCCTTTGGCGATGTCCCTCACTCGAATGGCCCGATTCTTGTTGCTGGATCGTCCTGATCGGCACACATTAGCGAAGTGGCCCACTTTTTTGCATTTGTGGCACTCCTGTCCCTTCGCTTGGCACGAATCGGCGTTAGCTCTGTGGCCATGTCTGCCACAAGCTGTGCAGGCATCTGCTGCAGTTGACTTTCTCCCTGGAGGTGGGTTGGAATCCTTTTTGGCCGCGGCGGCAGGCTGGTGGAGGCGTCCTTGGCCCCCTCTCTGTCCCTTTCGTCCTCCGCGCTGATTCCGTCCCTGACTGGCCGCACTGATCTGCGCAGGTCGACTTCCTGTCAGTTTGGCAGCATCCTGGCGCGCCGTCTCATCTGCTTGGGCGATTTCCGCGAATCGGTCTAGGTTGACCTCCTTTTGGGTTAGCAACTTCTCCTGCGTATCGCGGCAACTCAGTCCTTTGACCATCTGAATGGCCAACAGGTATTCGATGAGGTCTCCTTCCGTGATGACACCCTCAGTGACTGGAAAGCTGCACTGTTGTATCAGCAGGCGTAGCTCCCTCAAGTAGTCAGCGATTGGTTCACCAGAGTGTTGAGTCCTCTGTAGAAAATCGAAGTGTGCTCTGACTGCATTGGTAGGGCGATGAAAAATCCTCCTGGCAGCAGCTAGGAAATCCAGGTAGGTAGTCTGATTGTCAGTGAATTCCCTCTGGCTGGAAAACTGCGCCAATGCTGCTGCTCCAATGTAGGATGTCAGAAACTTCTTTTTCTCCTGGTCGTTGAGTTTGCCGCCGGCCGGTCGGGTTTCATCGATTCCGGTGAGGAAATCAGTGAATAGTCTTTCCCATAACGGCCACATCAACACTGGTGACTCTCCTGGAAGAGCCCAGTATCGATCCGGTGGTGGCAGGTAGAGTTTGCTGGGTCCCGGCTGTGCCATCAGTAGAGCGACTGGGCACTAGGCGGGATGTCCTGTAGACTGCAGAGCAGCGGCGTTGTTTTGTCGATGCGGTGCTGGATCGACGGTAGAGCAACGGCGTTGTTTTGTCGATGCGGTGCTGGATCGACGGTAGAGCAACTGCGTTGCGTTGGTTCGCCGATGCGTTGTTGTTTGTCGCCGGTGCGGTGCTTGAATCGCCGATGCGGTGTTGTCTGTCGCCGATGCGGTGTTTGAATCGCCGATGCGGTGTTGTCTGTCGCCGGTGCGGTGTTTGAGTCGACTATGCGGTGTTGTTTGTCACCGCTGCGATGCACGAGTCGTTCCGTTTGAGTCGACAATGCGGTGTTGTTATCCACCGCTGCGGTCGTTCCGTTTGAGTCGACTATGCGGTGTTGTTTACCACCGCTGTGATGCACGAGTCGTGTCGTTCCGTTTGAGTCGACAATGCGGTGTTGTTTATCACCGCCGCGATGCACGAGTCGTTCCGCGAGACGCACGGTTCCTTCCGCGAGACGCACGAGTCCTTCCGCGAGACGCACGAGTATGTCCCTTCCGGCTACCAATGAGGCGGGCAACGTTGCACGCCCTCCGACCAGAGCAAACGACACACACGGCACTCTCCGTCCAGAGCAATTGACACGCACGCACACACGTCCGTCCGTTCTTACTGGAAACAGGTTGTAGAAAACCAACTCACTCGTCGCAGTCGGGTCGTCTTTCTTGTTGGCGGTGGCAGGCTGCTGCGGTTCGAATTGCACGCCGGTCGCCACTGTTCCGTTTTCGGTTGTGCCTGCACAGTTCTTTGTCGTTGTCCTATCGCCCGGCTGTCACGCGGTGTAGCAGGTGATGCTTAACAACAAAGTCCTTTATGCCAAGGCAGTAACGGACCATCAACCACGCCAGTATACAACTAAAGACTGGCCACAACACACGCACTCCGGGAGAGCAGACTAGAGTCAGCCGCAAGGCAGGTGCGCAGGGAGAGAAAGTGATTGTTTTCAACACTGCCTTGCGTCTGGCTCTATCACTACACAGAGCTACAGACTAGGGCGCGGCAAACTGGCATGGCAGGCCGAGCCCGATCGATAAACTAGCCTAGACAACCAACACACAAGACGGCATGTACGTACCACAGCAGCATGTACGTACAAGCAACAACATATCAGATTCGTCTGGGTAAGCACCGCCAAGAGAGAAAAGTTACTTCAAAGTTGGGGTCATTTTGGTCGATTTTTCGCCAATGTTTCAGAAGCGGAGGTAGCAATACAGATACCGGAGTTTTCCACTTAGTATCCCAGGGGATATAACACGGAAAATCACGATTCTCAGTGAAAACATTGCCGCCAGTTAATATCCCAGGGATATTAACTAGACAAAGCCATGGGATATTAACTGGAAGCGGCATGGGATATTAACCGGAACAATGTTTTATCATACATATAGGGCCCGACCGGATACAAATTTCTACCGGATCCGGATCCGGATCCGGATATGCCCATATCCGGCCGGATCCGGATCCGGATATGCCGGATATCATTGATCAACTTAAAATTTTTTACAATGCAATAAACCACATACAGGGTGTCTCAAAAAATGATCACATTTCTTTTTACTGCCATTTCCGCAAATTTTGACCAATTTTGAGCGTAATAACTATTTATCGCCTAAACTCTAACGATAGCGTTGGAGTTCATGCGTCAATTTTTTACACACGAATTACCCTTAACTTCTGCGTTTACACACCAAATTTCATCCAATTCCGACAAAAATTAGGAAAGATACAGGAAAAGGAAATGTTTCCATTTTTCGCTGACCGGCTTTCACTATTGCAATTACCAAATTTCACTTTTTTGAAATTTCTCGGGGATGAGTCAAACCTAGTGCACCACACTAACATATAAAATTCCCTGAATTTTGGCACCTATGGTCCAAATTTCAGCCTATTTGGTCAAAATTTGCGGAAATGTCAGTAAAAAGAAATGTGATCATTTTTTGAGACACCCTGTATATACATTTCTTTGTTCTATAATAGTTGATTCAAAACAACATCTGATAATTGTGGTTCAAACAACGCAAGTTATACTTATTAAACAACAACATTTCTACATTTTCGGGCTTCAGAGAGAAGGAGATGAAAGAATTGACGATGCCGTTCCCAACCAGACCTCTTCAGACTACAATACCTCCTAATTTATGTTAATACTATAATGAGATGCTTTCAAAAGCGTTTTTCAAGCTAATTTTGTTCAAATTTTCTCGCCCTGATCGGGCCGTGGCTCAACCAGAGATCTAAGAAATTAATACTTCCTTTTGCAAAATCCTGAGCAAGCCAATAAGTAAGGGGAAGACAAATAGGGACATATTGTGCAGGTAAAAAGGGTTTACGAGAAGCCTTACTCTAAGTGGCAAAGATAAACCACCAGTGATGTACAATGTATTTGCAAAGCGATCCCGCACTCTGGTGATATTTTGAGAGTGGGTTTTTAGCATTTTGTGCAGTTAAATAGCGAAAAATATCCTAAAATGACTGGAACTAATCTAATTTTATGTTCAATACGTAAAAAATCACGTTTTTTCATCTGTGACTGATATCCGGCATATCCGGCAGGTAATATCCGGATCCGGTACCGGATCCGGATATGGCCATATCCGGCCGGATCCGGATCCGGATCCGGATATCCGGTCGGGCCCTACATACATACAGTATGCGTGTGTAAAGAAAATTATTACAAATTTGACATAAACATTGCCGCCAAGTAATATCCCATGGGATATAAAGCGGAATAAGGGTCCATGTAATATCCCAGTGGGTTATTAAGTGGGGCGGGATACTAAGTGGAAATCTCCGGTAAGATTTTCAGGGGAGATTATCTGATCCGATCCGATCCGATGTGCGGGGGGGCCTTAAGGCCTGCGATCAGACTCGAGGTCCATTTCGCTTCCCCGTGATTCGTGATTCGTCATCTCAGACGTTGCGCTTCTTTCACTGCCAGCCACTCCTAGCCATGCTGCTGGCTGCCGGTCACCAGGAGGGCGGCCGGCGTGTCGATGCCATGATGCTGACAGCTCCCAACCGCAGAGGGCTCCCTGGCATAGTTGGTTTCTCAGACAGCTTCTGACATCGTAGATGTTCTTCCCAACGCGGCATGCTTTGTGGGCGGCTTCGGTGCAACGGCAGATCCAGTTGGTTCCCATTTTACCTACTCGATGTAACCAGCTTTCGGTGGCCTGGGTGGAGCGTTGTGCCGACGACCAACTCTTTGCAGCAAGAAACTTGCCGCGCCGAGAGGATGAACCACTACAACCGCTAGGGATGCAGGGGCCGCCGTGACTCAGAGGCAGCGAGCTACCCACTGAGCCAATGACGCGGCAGGGAAGATTATGCGAAGAAAGTCAAATCTTTTGATATATTCGCGATTCAATTTGGACCACTGGTTTATGAGTTATGATCAAAAAACAATTTTTGGTAATCCCTGACGTAGCTACTTTACTACATTATTTTACATTTCTTACGTGCACTGACAGTTAATATTCTGGTTGAAGACTGCCTGAATCCGTCGTAGACAAGATATGTTTCAATTCTCACCAGATGCGAAACTAAACGATTCAGAAGAAACTCCAAAGCGATTCACACCGTGCGTCGAAAAAATTGGTTTACGTCTACAGTAAGAAACACGAAATCTGCTGGATTGACGAGAACTACGTTCGTTATTGTTCTGATTTGTTTTGTTACGTCCTGCTTGTGCGTCATGCTGCGTCGCCTAGTGTCGCCACTGTTCAACCAGCGTCTCAGTTTACGGGCAAAGCTGCTTACTAACATCGACCCTTCGTTGACCTCATCGGCAGTGAGATACGAAAGTCATCTGCCCGTCCAGCAACAGCTGGTCCGTTTAACTTTCCAGTACTTGTCTGTCTGTCTGTGCCATGCGTCCCTTTCAGAACCCGCCGTTTTTCGACATGGTCAAGTATTACGTGGATCGTGGATGTTCAGTTATCGAGAACCAGCTTGTAGAGGAGGAACTCAAGTTTAGAGGTGCTTGGTTGATGTAGCAAAGCAAGAGTGATGTGTGTATGTACAGTATGTTTAGAGCCGGAGGCAGATGAACAATTGCGGAGAACGTGGGTACGCGGTATTTTGAACAACATCAAGCCGGTGCACAAAGTACTACGCAGGTTACTGTAAGGTGGATTTGGGAAACTGATTCATTTAGGTACTCTACATGAGCTTCCCAATCAGACGAGATAACGGAGATTTTGAAGTGATTGAAGCTTGGCGCTGCCAGCACAGTGAACACCGGTTGCCCTCAAAAGGAGGTCTACTACAGCTGTGGTAGTATACTGTAGGTTACTGTATACTTTTTAGGCATTCGTTACAGTCTCGATGTGAATGAAGACGAGGTGAAGGCACTGGCCTCTCTGATGACCTTCAAATGCGCTGTGGTCAACGTGCCTTTCGGCGGGGCCAAAGGTATGCACATGTGCAGATCCGCAGGTTTTTCATGTTTTCCTGTTGTAGGAGGAGTTAGAATAGACCCGAAGAAGTACAGCATGAATGAAATAGAGAAGATCACTAGACGACTGACTTTGGAGATGTGCAAAAAAGGATTTCTAGGTAAGCTACAGTTTTGAGTAAAACACGACAGGATTTATTAAGTTTTGGTTTGATTTAGGCCCCCAAGTGGATGTTCCAGCGCCGGACGTGGGTACAAGTGAAAGAGAAATGGGATGGATTGCCGATACCTACGCTACTACCATTGGTGCAGTCCAGTAGATAGCATGTACTATCCAATATGTATTCAGTCTTTAGGCCATATCGAGAAAGATGCCTACGCTTGTGTGACAGGAAAACCCATAATTGTGGGCGGAATTCACGGAAGAGTGTCAGCGACTGGCAGAGTATGTGTTAAGAGATATGAATAGCCTCGAGCGTTCCACTTTTAGGGTGTGTTGATCGGAACGTCTGTGTTTGTCGACGATTCTGAATTCATGTCTACGATCGGATGCACCCCGGGATATGACAACAAGACGGTCATCATTCAGGTATTAACTTTTCACAAGTTCCTTGCAGAAGTTTTACTAAGAAACGCAAACAGGGTTTCGGCAATGTCGGCTTGCACAGTATGCGCTATTTTCATCGTGAGGGAGCGAAATGCATTGGAGTTCAAGAATTCGACTGTGCTATCTACAACGCTAAAGGAATAGATCCACGGAAGCTCGAAACCTGGGTTATTGTGCGTATCAGTTTTATGTAGGTAAATAGTGTAGCTAAGCTAAAACATGTTGCAGGAGATGGGCACGATTCGAGGTTACCCCGAAGCTGAGCCGTTCGAGCCGTTCGGCGAACTGATTTTCGAGAACTGCGACATTTTGATCCCTGCTGCCACGGAAAAAGTGATCACAAGCGCTAATGCCAACAGAGTTAAGGCCAAAGTAAGTTTGTTTCTTTTGCCAGATCCCTGAAAGCGCCTTAGCAAATACAAGAAAGAATGGCGAAGACAAATTACATATCTCAAAAACTTGTTAGCTGTTCTGTTGTTGGTTGCTCCATAGGGAGCTGAAAGAAGAGATAAATCATACAAATATTCAGATAATCGTAGAGGCTGCAAACGGTCCGTTGACTCCAGCCGCAGACAAAATTCTACTGGACAAGAAAGTTTTGGTGGTGCCGGATCTGTTCGTGAACGCAGGCGGTGTGACGGTGTCCTATTTTGAATGGCTCAAAAACCTGAATCACGTTAGTTATGGCAGACTCACTTGGAAGTACCAGCGTGAATTCAACACAATGCTGCTCGGTAGTGTTTGTTATGTATGCTGTTTTGGACTTCTCCAGCGTTGCACTTGACAGATTCGGTGCAAAAATCGCTGGAAAAGTCTCTCAACCGACCGGGAAACATCAGGATTGAACCGACCCCAGAGTTCGAGGCTCGAATTTACGTCAGTCTATCTGTTAGACAGAACGTAGCGTGCTACAGATCAATTGTCTTTCAGGGGGCATCCGAGGTCGATATTGTGAGATCTGGACTGGAATACACAATGGAGACCGCTGCTCAAGTAAATGTGCACGGGCAGTAATAAGTTAAAGTGCGTACAGTATGTGCGTAGGAGATAATCGCCACTGCGAAGAAACACCACTTGGGTTTGGACATGCGCACGGCCGCCTATGTAGCGGGCATTGAGAAAATCTTCGGACTCTACCGTCACGCCGGTTTCACTATTGGCGTCTAGCAGCTTCGTACTCACTCATTCTCATTACTACTAATCTATCAACCGTACACTAATCTACGTATCAATCACTTGCTTGTTCTTGACCACCACTGCTTTACTGTAGTAAAATTACGGTACTTTTCGGACTTTTTCCTTCCGTTTCTTTTTACGACAAAATAGCATAGTTGGTGGAACTAACTGCGTGTTACGTTTGTGTTTCTGGAATTCGTAGCTGGTAATGCGAAAATCGGTGGCCTGGGTGGAGCTTTGCGTCGATGACCAACTCTTCGCGGCAAGAAACTTGCCGCGCCGAGAGGATGAGCGCACGACGTCGCGCACAGTTTAGAGATAAAAATCGGAGGCCTTAGTTAGAGTACTGATAGATTAGCTCAATAAACTTTGATCGAATGCCGCTTTTAAAAACTAAAATGGGCCTTGGGCCACCTTTTGGCTCCTTATTCTGGAATCTCTCAACGTAGGTTATATATTTCAGATTATCGTAGCGCTATTTTTAAGCTGCAGATCGATGGCAAGATTGCTTGTCCACTACCCGGAGTTCTGGAAGGCAATCAAGCCTACTAGTTATACTGGTCTTTTACTCTTACTGATCTTTTTTAAATTTGTGAATATGGACTTAGGCTGTTTTATGGTTTAGACCTTAAAACAGCCTAAGTCCACTATCACAAATTTTTGAAAATATACAAATCAGGAAATATGTTGTAGGTCCAACCAAACTCAGGTGCAGGGTAGCACTGGTATGGGCCTCTTTTAGCATAATACACTTTACGGTATAGCAGTTCGCACAATTTATTTCAGGCAGGCCGAAAACTTTGAACGCGTTTTTCTCGTTTCATCTATTTATGGACTGAGGCATTTCTTCGTCTGAACGCTTCAATTTAGCGCGCTAACCTGTGCTGCGCGCAGTCGGCTGAAGGTGAATACGCGCCCGCAGCTGGGCATGGATCTTCTGATTCCCGGCCCATTCCCCCCCACCCGGCGCTGCCGCGGCGGGTTACTGTAATATTGCTACATGTGAAACAACACAAAGCGCGCGAAGTTTAAACGACTTCGCAGAGAAGTGGTAGTAAAAGCACTAAAACAGAACAGCTTAAATCTCCAAGTAGTTGCAATTTTTATAAATACCGATACCAGGTATGCCAATTATTTTCAGAATATCTGCCTGCAAGTGCAAACATCCCTCCCCTTTGCTGTTTTTAGGTATGGTGCAACGGCAGCTCCAGTTCGGTTCCCATTTACGTATTTACCGTCACCGACTTTTGGAGGCCTGGGTTGGGTCTGGGCCCGACAATTTTCCAAATATGAAAGTATACCCAGTACAGGCTAAGCTAGGTTTCGCTGTAGAATTGCGAGGGAAGCAGCGTGCATTTCACTTATGCATGACGCACTGATGCTCCGATTTTGATACATCGACACTAACCCCCCCCCCCACCAATTTGGAAGTACCAGCTTCTGTTCAGCACTGTGAACAAGTTTTAGGCTTCTACATTGATTGCGGATTAGGCTTGGGATGAAGTTAAACGTACCTTTAGGATTTATCTTTAGGAATTTTAGGATTTAGCCTCAGCTTAAATCAGGTAGGTTTTCGCTAATGGGGGATAGTGTCCCACTATTGCCGAACGTTTTCTTACTTTTTAGCGAAAAACAGCAGCGCCGCTACTTCCATTTCATCTCTGAAAATTGGCTACCGTAGTAGATAGATAGTGTTTTCGTGTTGAGAAACTAAAGACTATGTCGAGTACGGTAGCTAGAAACGAACGGATCTAAGAGAATCGAAAAGTTTTGCACAAAACAGAAACCGAGTTGATTGTGAATGGCCTATACCCCTACAGACGCATCAGTATAGGCACGCTCTGGACGGCCTGTTTTCCAAACATAAAAGTACCCCTAGGGGACGCATCGGTATAGGAACGCTCCAGAGGCCCTGTTTTAAAAACATAAAAATACCCCTAGGGGACGCATCGGTATAGGAACGCTCTGGAGGGCCTGTTTTAAAAACATAAAAGTACCCCTAGGGGACGCATCGGTGTAGGAACGCTCCGGAGGGCCTGTTTTAAAAACATAAAAGCACCCCTAGGGGACGCATCGGTATAGGAACGCTCCAGAGGCCCTGTTTTAAAAACATAAAAATACCCCTAGATGGACGCATCAGTATAGGCACGCTCCGGAGGGCCTGTTTTAAAAACATAAAAGCACCCCTAGGGGACGCATCGGTATAGGAACGCTCCAGAGGCCCTGTTTTAAAAACATAAAAATACCCCTAGGGGACGCATCGGTATAGGAACGCTCCAGAGGCCTGTTTTAAAAACATAAAAATACCCCTAGATGGACGCATCAGTATAGGCACGCTCCGGAGAGCCTGTTTTAGAAACATAAAAGAACTCCTAGAGGCGCATTTTCCAAATATAAAATCATTTCTGACCTCTCAAAAACCTCAGCGGAGTGCAAGAAAAATATATTTTCACACCAAACATAGAGCAGATAGCGCATACCGTAATCCGGCCGCGGTAGCGCCGGGTGGGGGGGAATGGGCCTCCTCCCGATCTTCTTGACGTGCGTCCCAAACGGGCGAGGCAGGCTGGATCCGCTCGGCCGACGCGGCCAGAAAATCGATAAAGGTTGACAGCGCCGCGCCGTGCTATGAACTGCGGCTACTGTAAAACTACGGCCGCCGCCTCCGCTGGTGTACAACCGAGAGAATTTAGTTGTTTTCAACAGGTTAAAAACAGAGCGTTAACTACACACGCTTCATCTTGACTTTTTTGTTCTTTTACCTTTTGCCCCGTCCTTTGTTTGTTCCTCAGATGGATAAAGTCCAGTTTTCTTACTAAAAGGGGTTATTTCTCGAATGACTGACTGACTTGACGCAGTTAGCTGAGGGTGGATTTGCTGGAAAGCTTGCCTCGTCGGCTTCAAGAACAAATCCGACCGAAGTCTCTAAGGTGAGTCTGTGAATTGCCATAGACTTCAAAAGCTGTTTAGTATTGAAAGTTTCCTTTGGAACCATAAAACATCATTCGTCTAAAACGGAGAGGCCAAAACATTTCGTAGGTAGGGAACAAACAGAATGACCTGATTTTAGGGAAAATAGCCGCCGCACTTTTCTGACTTCGTTTCAGAGAAATGGCTTGTTTTGCAATTTCAGACACAAAATCGCCTGTGAAACTGCAATTTATAGCTGTATTTCAGCCTAAATTAGCGATTTTTGACGATTTTTATCCGAAAAATTGCGATTTCTGAGCGTTTTTAGTGCCCAACCCCTCCCAAAATTTGGGCTCAGCAGACCCCTCAACCTACCTCCCCCTTCGGCGATGACCTGTTACATGTATGCTGTGGTTTGTTTTTAGGCCCTTTAATTCTCGAATGATTTGATCCAGAAATTGGGGGTGCATTTGCTGAAAAGCTTAGATCGAGGCTTCAAGAACAAGTACGGCCGAAGCCTGTATATGGTTAGTGTGTCGAATGTTATAAACTCCAAAATGTGTTTATTACGGAAACGTTCCTTCAAAATAGGCATAACTCTCCATTCATCTAAATTGCAAGCTATTTCAGACGCGTTTGGTTCAGTCAATGTCTGCTCAACTGCTGCTGGTGGAGGTGCCTGTGTACTCAAGAAAAGGTCGCACCTGAAATAAAGAAAAATGGATCAGATTACGCGTTATAATGCAGGTGAGCTCGTGTTTTCGCTAAACATGCGATTTTATCATAGTGAGCGAAAATTCGTCTGTTTGTTTACTTTTATTTATCCCAAGCGGAATCGTAGCAGATGCCAAAAAATAGATTTTTAACGAAAACAAACGACCGACTCAAGCTTTTATACTCCTGGAGGATGCGGTACAAACAAAGTAGCATTATTCAGAGTCAAAACCATGAAATTCCGGACTAGTGTCAGTGCTTTCGTGCTGTGCACGTCGGTTTGTGGGACTTGGCGGCCGAATCATCGCTTTCGGATTTGGTTGAGGCGACACTTGGTAATTTTCAGGCCATGGCACGAGAAATTAAAGAGCCAGCTGTGCTAGTTTTCCTTCCATGTGGTGGCTTTCAAGGTCGATCAGAGACGACTTCAAGCCGTCATAGTAGTACTGTCGACTATTGTGCATCATGACAGCCGTGTAGTGGCCTCTCTCGCCACTCGACATAGTGATAGCCACCAGCCGGTAGTGGTCCTGGGATTGGCCTATGTTTGTCAGGTATCCGGGCAAACTCTCCAGACAATGCTGAGGCGTGCCCACCGCCACAATGTCGAACGGCAGCAGCCATGGGCCGTGCTCGGCCTTTGCATCTTCCTGGCGGGCAAATCGCATGTACTATCTTGTGCGCTGCTCAGCACACACGATTTTCTCGTTGCTGAAAAAGCACTAAAGTTGTGTCAGAATATTCTTGGTTGTGTGTATGTGTGTGTAGCTTCTTTAACAATCAGGGAAATAATAACAACTTATATGGTACCAGCATACATGTACTGGGGGGTTTGGGGTTTACCCCCCTGCTGAAAAGGCCAACCCCCCCCGACCCGAAACCCGAAAATACATGTACTAGTAGTGGCTCCAGTACTAACAAACTGGCTCAGAAATCGCTCAGAATGCCTTTTAAAAGCGTTTTTGAATGCTAAATTTTCAAAATTTTCTCGCCCTGGTCGGGCAGAAGCCCCACCAGGCCACTTTAAACAACTAAAACTTGTAATTTCTGCTAATTTTAAGCTCGGAATGCCTTTTAAATGCGTTTTTGAACGCTAAATTTTCAAAATTTTCTCGCCCTGGTCGGGCAGAAGCCCAACCAGACCACTTGAAACTACTAAAACTTGTAATTTTTGTTAATTTTAAGCCTGGAATGCCTTTTAAACGCGTTTTTGAAGGCAAATTTTGCTAAATTTTCTTACCCTGCTTGGGCAGCGGCCCAACCAGGCATTTTCAAAATTTTACACCCCGCCTTTCCAAAATCTTGGATACGCCACTGTTTCCACTGCTGATATTTAAGAGAAATCAGGGTTTTTGGAAGCCCTTTTTGTCATTTTTTGCTTATTTTTAACTCTGAAACGCTATTTGACAGCTTAAAATAGCGATTTTTAGCCTCCTTGCTGAAAAAAACGTGCTAAAAACGCATTTCCAGGCGTTTTGGAGCTTTTTGAAATTTTGGACTCCCCTCTGGGCGAAACCCCCCCTCGACCCCCCACCTGAGGAAAAAACCCCCTCCCCCGGTCGGCCCGGAGCTGTTACATGTATGATGGTACCAATACTATATAAGGAAATGGTGCCATTATGCTAGCACTTGACGTTGAACCGGTACCATAATGTTGTTATTTCCCTGACTGTTTAATAAAGTACGTTGTCATTGCTTTTGTTGCAGAATAAACATACTTAACAATACTAGTACAATAATAAACTACTCTAATTCGGACGTTAGATTCGTTTTTTCTCATCAAAAACTGATCTAGAATATGTATTCTACAAATTCCCTAGTGATTTTTGAATTTTTTTACCCGCTAGTTTGCCCGTTTTGGTTTTCTCATGCAGAGACAATTAAGCAAAAACAGTTGCAATATGTAATTACGAAAAGCTTACCCATTTGCGTCACTGAGTTCCTGAATTTTGTGAGTTGCGCATGGCGTCTGCTCAAAAACCGCCGCACTGGCCGTATGGTTCAACTCTGTGGTTAACGAATTTTTCTTCAATTTGCTTGTGCAACGGTTTGCCACAGAGCTCACTGCAAATTACTGATTGTACTATTTATCAGCACAGTACGCATACTTGCCTACCTTTCGAGAATGAGGTCTTTTATTTCTGTGTTTTAAGAGGCGGCAGCTGACGACTGGGGCAGTCGTCACAGTTTCCAGCGTTGCAGGCGTACTCTTCACGACGGGTCCACGCATACCGGTAGTGGTTTATCAGTCTCTGCTGCTCATTCCCGATTAGGTCCAGCGGCTTGTTGGCCCGTCTCTCCTGTCTCTGCAATACGATTTAAATTTATCTCTTTCGCAATCACTTGTTCGAAATTCCAGCCTCGAACCTGTTCTGGGTCTTCACTTAAACTTTTGACCAGCAACAGTTTGGCGGCTCCAGTTTGATTCTGTTGCAAATACGCAGTACACTGCAGCAACAGTCTATCCTTTCGGTCCTCAATACTGTCACCATCCGGTTGTGTTAACATTTGCACAATCTGCGGAAACTCAGTAACGTGGCAGCTGAGTGACTGCAGAATGTTGTCGATTGTGCAGCTGTTTGTCATCCCAGCGCACTTCCAGCTCACAAAAGGGACGCCGCCACACTTTCCGAACTATCACCACGGCTGCGGGATGGCCAACTGTTTCGATTCTGTTTGCCGGTTGCAGTTGCTTCTGCGTGCTTGTCTCGAAATTCATCTCTGGCCTCAAAGAGAAACAGAACTGTGCATTCAATGTATGTATGTAGTGGACCGTCGATAACGCATTTAACCCACCCGTCTAGTCTGTATTTCATTGCATTGTTTCTGTTTATCTCGTAGACTCTATATTCAGTTCATACGTTTAGTTGCAGTACCTAGTCAACCTGGCATCCGCAGCTAACACTACATAGCTGAACATTATCAGAATCTTAGTTACTGCGAACAATGATGCTAAATTTTCGGTTACATGCAATTAGCAGCAGGTTATCGAAGTAAAGTTATTTGTCTCGTCTCTCGCTTTCTTAGCTGTCAGACCATGTGATGAGGGTGCCTAGAGTTTCTAACTGAAGTTAAGCATAAAAATGAAAGGAAGAAAAAGCTAAAGCCTGCGCGCCGGTCGCTTAATAAACATACGGGTAACAGGTCTGGGCCGGGTTGGGGGTGTTTGTCTGCCAGGTGGGGCCTTGGGGAGATGTTCCGCTCAGGAGAGGTAATTTCAAAAAGCGTCAAAACGCCTGTAAATGTGCTCTTTAGCTTAGCACCCAAATAGCGTTTAAAAGCTAAAACCAAGCACAAAATGACAAGGAAGCCTAAAAAACACTGATTTCTCTTAAATCTCAGCAGCGGAAACGCAGAATTCGTTTCCCATAGGCCTTTTAAAAGCGGATTTTTTTGAAAGAAAATTCGTGATTTCTGAGCCAGTTTCTTAGTACTGGAGCTGACACTATTTAGTACTTGTATTTTCGAGTTGTGGTCCTTAATCTGCCATGGCGATTTGTCCTTAAGCGTTGAAAACATAAACTGCTAAGGGTTATTCTGATCGAACGTACAGTAGGTCTCGTGTTATGAATAAATTACGTTTAGCATCAAGAGAGGAGAACCAGCGCCGCCTTTTATCCTTAGTGTGCAGGTAGGCTTACGCAATCTGACCTGGCTGCCTCTCTGTGCGTCTCTGTCACAACCGGGTCCCAAACGCACAATTTGTCTAGCCACAAGTAAGCACAAATTTTACAAACAGCTCAGCTACCACATAAGCTCTCACAAATGGGGAAATGAAATGGACATGTTGGTCTGATCATAGGGCCGTACAGGCCCCCCAATATATCGGATCGGAAGCTCTCAAATTTTTGTGTCCTACAAACCAAATCACAAGTTCTACATACAAGCAAATCGTATAAATTCTGCCTTGTTGTAGCGTAGCCAAAATGTTGCAGTGTTTGCAGGAAAATTTGAGTCTTACAAAAAAGTGATGCACCTTGTGATTTGTACCGTGCGTACAGTTTTTATTTTAGAGGTTTCGCTTGCTTGCTTGCTTACTTACTTGCGTGATGACGATGAGGAGAGGCCTGTTTTACAAACATAAAAGTACCCCTAGGGGCACGCATCAGTATAAGGCACGTTCCGGAGTCGTATAGTCACATAAGCTCTCACAAATGGGGAAATGAAATGGACATGTTGGTCTGATCATAGGGCCGTACAGGCCCCCCAATATATCGGATCGGAAGCTCTCAAATTTTTGTGTCCTACAAACCAAATCACAAGTTCTACATACAAGCAAATCGTATAAATTCTGCCTTGTTGTAGCGTAGCCAAAATGTTGCAGTGTTTGCAGGAAAATTTGAGTCTTACAAAAAAGTGATGCACCTTGTGATTTGTACCGTGCGTACAGTTTTTATTTTAGAGGTTTCGCTTGCTTGCTTGCTTACTTACTTGCGTGATGACGATGAGGAGAGGCCTGTTTTACAAACATAAAAGTACCCCTAGGGGCACGCATCAGTATAAGGCACGTTCCGGAGTCGTATAGTCACATAAGCTCTCACAAATGGGGAAATGAAATGGACATGTTGGTCTGATCATAGGGCCGTACAGGCCCCCCAATATATCGGATCGGAAGCTCTCAAATTTTTGTGTCCTACAAACCAAATCACAAGTTCTACATACAAGCAAATCGTATAAATTCTGCCTTGTTGTAGCGTAGCCAAAATGTTGCAGTGTTTGCAGGAAAATTTGAGTCTTACAAAAAAGTGATGCACCTTGTGATTTGTACCGTGCGTACGTAGAGTTGATTGTGAATCAACTGCACTTGCCAAATACAGCTAACATGTGTGATTTACCTTTTTTAGTTGCCTGCTTATAGCGGGTTTTGATGGCTCTTTGCCTGTCAGTGCTGCAATCTTTGTACCCAAATCTTTCAGAGGTTCATTTATTCCTGTGTTTTCTCTTTCTATGAAGGCGTCAAGAAGCTTTTTTACTTCTGCGTTTTTCCAATTAATCGACATAGCTAATCGTCGGGCGAAAAAGACACGGAAACCAAACAACAAAAACTGCTCCGACGCAAACACAGCCACATAAACAACCAAGCAATGCGGATGCAGGAAAAAAATTACATATTCACGTTTTGTTCTGCGAATTATTGCTTGCGTAAACACTTGAGCACGTATAATTATCAAAATTTTATCAAATTATAGTCCAATTGTGTGAAACGTGATGTTAATTAACTTCGGATCTATGTCATTTCACATATAATTCTGTGTTTCTTGTGTTAATTATGGTTTAAAGTTGACTAGAAACGTTGCACCGTTCTCTAAACTAGACACCGCATCATGCAACTCGAACAACGCGAGACGCATCGCGCCCGCGCGCGTGATGCATCGTGCTGTTCCACCTTAATCGGATCCAGCCTAGCCGCACCGTCCCAAACGTGGTGGCTGGCCCTCCTTCCTGCAGCCTGCTGGCCTTCTTTGTTTCTGCGCTGCTTTTTAAAGAATTCAGCAAGAGCTTTTTTGGAATGCGAAGCAAGGAGCAGGAACGCTATCCTTGTTGTTGTTCTCCGAAACAACTCTAAGACCGATTGTCGTTCATTTGCGACTGCCCCTGCGAAACGAAAGAAAACGCCGGAGACAGTTTTTATTTTAGAGGTTTCGCTTGCTTGCTTGCTTACTTACTTGCGTGATGACGATGAGGAGAGGCCTGTTTTACAAACATAAAAGTACCCCTAGGGGCACGCATCAGTATAAGGCACGTTCCGGAGTCGTATAGTCATAATAAGAAAGTTAATTAATTAATACATAGGCCATTTCTGACCTTCTCTGGTCCCCGAGCTACACCTCTCCTAACCCCCAGCACGCTACTGAGGGCATGTTTTTCAAATATAAAAATACCCCTGGGGGCACGCATCAGTCTAGGGCACGCTCCGGAGTTGTATAGTCATAATGAAGTTAATTGATTAATGTATAGTCCATTTCTGACCTTCCATATGGATGGGTACATGATGAACCAAGTGAGCTGCCATTATAGAAATGGACTACTTCAACATTTTCGGCGGGCGGGGCAGCAATTCAGAAGCGCAGGTGGGTTCCGAGACAGTGGAACGGTTGGTGGAACGTGTGCAAACGGCCTCTCTAATCGAGGACCGACGCGATGCTATAAAAGCCCTTCGCTCACTGGCCAAGGTTCGGTTCTTTTATTTTGTTTTCTGATTTGATTGGTGTACGACTGACTTTCCAGAAATACCGACTCGAAGTGGGAAGTATAGCGTTGCCGGTGTTACTGGCAGCTCTCACGAGTGACAGGTGCTGAAGCGTTTGACAAAATCTCACAACTTAGTCGCCGTTTAGATCGAGCACAGATATACTGGCCTACGCATTGGAGGCGTTGTGCGCTGTCATTGGGGAGTCGGACGACACTGACCAGCACGACGAGGAAACTGATGAATTGGGCGAGAGATTTGCTGAAATGATAGTGAAGAATAAAGAGGACGTAAGTTTTCCAGTGAGTCCGATCCGATGTGGCACAGCCCTACGATCAGACCTGCACGGTCCATTTCGCCACCCCTGATATCGTAATCTCGGACGCTGTGCCCTTCTTTCACTGCCAAGCCACTCCTACCAGCCATGCTGTTGGGTGCCAGTCACTAAGAGAGTGCTTGGCGTGGAGACGTCATGGTGCTGTCAGCTCCCAGGCCAGTGGCACTAAACCGGTATAGGCCTTATTGCTGGTTTCTCAGACAGCTCCTGACGTCGTTGATCTTCTTTTCCTCCAACACAAGCATGCTTTGGGGAGTGGCTTTCGGTGCAACGGCAGATCCAGTCGGTTCCATTTACCTACTCGCTGTAACCAGCTTTCGGTTGTCTGGGTGGAGCGTTGTGTCGACGACGAACTCAAGAAACTTGCCGCGCCGAGAGGATGAACGCACGACGTCGCGCACAGCGGCCTAAACCACTACACCAACTGTGCCGGTTTCTAGTGGGTCGTGTGCAAAGTTGCTTTAGCCTAAGGCTTGGCTGAATTATAGGTCCTGGTAAATGCGATAGCCGGGCGTAGATTCTCAAGTCTACAGTGAATGCGTCTGCGTAGTGTAAACTTCTTTTAGGTGCTGACCGTTTTGAATCTGTTAGAAGAATTTGAATTTTCGATTCGGCGTCCGTGCATACGATTAGTGACCGGTCTACTTCGCCTTAGAGGGCACCAGGTTATTGAGATTCTACTTCAAGATCCCACAGCCGTCCCCAGACTCTGCGACCTGCTGCAAGACTCGCGTGAAGTGCTGCGAAACGACGTATTTCGATAGATCAGTTATTGTACGATCTGATAGTATTTTGTGGCTTCTCCAGGCAGTGTTAATGATGGGCGAACTGACAAGAAGTAATCCGCATGTGCAGAAGCTGCTGGCCTACGACAACGCATTCCAGTCTCTCTTTGATATCATTGCTCGGGAAGGAGACAGCAGTACGTTTTTGTTCCTTGTACTCTCCTTTTGTTGGAGCACATGGGTGGGCTTGACTGACGGTTGTACAGTCAGGGACTTAACCCCGTTTATGGTACCGACACCATATGGTACCCCCACTTCGGGGCCTGTGGTGTTACCATATATGGTACCCTTACATTCGCATAATATGGTACCACTCTGTTCAGATTTCGTACCAAGTAATGGTAGTGGTACCATATATGGTACCGTAACCATATAATATGGTATCGACACCCATGGCCATGGGTAGGGTACCATATGGTGCCGGTACCGTATATGGTACCACCACAGTCGCCGAATGTGGAGTACCATGGTACCATAAACGGCGTTAAGTGCCTGACTGTTATAGGCTACTCCCCAAGTTGGGCAAAGGGGGCGACTTGCCAAACCGAGGCCCAGCCAGCCCCAATTTTTTATATTTTTCTCCGTCCATCTACGTGACGTAATCACAGCTAACCCCACCTGCCAACTCACATGTTCAAGACTTTTTCTTATCCACTCAGCTCAACTGGTCCAGATAAGAATAGGACTTTTTTGGCCTACCATCTCCTTAACCCTCGCTCAACCGATACCACTTCTATTTTCTGTTTGTTTAGGCATAATAGTTGAGGACTGTCTGTACGTGGTGATGAATCTACTCAAGAACAATCAGAGCAACCAAGAACTGTTCAGAGAACACAGGTAACTGCCGCTTATTCTCTTAGTCACCTTGCCTTAGAATTTGAATAAAACTAGACTGACCTTGCGTTCAATCTTTACCATTTTGTAGCATGATTCATCGCATCAAGGACTGGCTGCACGATAGTCTCTGGCCAGCCGAAGAAAACGACTCCACTCCGCCACCTCCGGCCACTCAGTGGACGGCTCAGAAAACGTCAAACGTTGTCTTCGCCTACCAAGTGATACGATGTCTGGTCGCCCCTACTAATCCTCCTCGCTTGACTGCCAGTGCTCAGAGAGTGATGCGAGATTGCGGTATGCTTTTACTGTCTTTTAACAGTCGCAGATTTCTTCAAACTAATTTGGTACCAGCCAGTACAGTATCGAACGTTATTGATCACTATATTCTGAGGATTGTCCTTGTTCAACGATGCTTTCATCTCCAACTTTTTCTGGTGTACATCTTCATAAGTGTCTTGCATCTCAACAGTAACAGTTTCAACTTTTGGTCGTGGTTAGGTCGCACCACAATTTTGTACCCTCTCTAACTTTGCAACTGATGGGAGAGATTTAGAAGAATTGCTGACTATCTGAGAGCGATTATAATTGTAGTTTAGGTCTACTGGAGGAGTTGTGTGGTTTGCTGATGGCCAACGAGGCGACGGCCGAAGTTCTGACAGAGACGGTGGTTACGGTGGCCGAAGTGATACGAGGCTGTCCCCAGAACCAACAGTACTTCGGTTCCATCACCTCTCCCGACGACGGCTCTTCCCATCCCAAGTACGTTTGCATCACTCCAACTTCACAACTGGGGTAGACCGGGTTGTGCAAGGAGGGGTAAAACAGTCAGCGAAATAACAACATTTACGTACCCCCTTCGATCAGGTGGTACCATCCTTCGCTCAAATCATTAAAGGGACCATGTTTGTTAGCCGGTCAAACGGCCCAGCCGTCCCCATGATCTGCCCTGTTATTGTTCTGTTCGGTGTTGTTGAATATACAAGCAAACAAACAAACCATATATGGTACCTGTTGTATCTTTATCCTGTTTTATACGACTGTTTTTATTTTGACTGCTTTACCCAGTGGCTGCTTTAAGTGGTATTTTAAAGAATGCAGTAAACATACATACCACCTGAGGCCTCCATCAAAGGGTACCAGTACCATATAAGGAAGTGGTACTATGCCAGTTGACGGTACGTACACATATATAGTAGTAACATATATCTTGTTATTTCCCTGACTGTAAAAGTTTTCGAAAGGGCTGTAAGCTTTTTGCAAAAAAAATGTCTTTGGAAACCTATAGGGAGGGGCATTCTGAGGGAAACGTTAAACAGTTTTAGTACATAATCTGTATAGTTCTTTTTTGCATTTTTTTCAATTCTTCGTGCTACCTCCACCGGAAAATGGCGTGCAGCAGCATACCACAGGCACTTAACGCCGTTTATGGTACCGACACCATGTAAGGTGCCGGTACCATAAACGGCGTTAAGTGCTTGACTGTACTGTACCACTGACTGAGGGGAGGAGACTGTTTTAAGATCGGCTGTGCTGGTTCTGCTGATGTCTATGACACGGGACAACCAAGTTTTCGAGCTTCGCTGCGCAGTGATGTACTGTTTCCAAGCGTACATGTACAAAAACGAGGCGGGCAAGACTGAGGTAGGTGGCGCGAGTAGACTGAATTGATTGTGTGCGCTGGTTTAGATTATCAAAACACTCCTACCGGCTACAGCCGAGATGAGCAGTTCGTTGACGGCCGGTCACTATCTGTGTACGGCCCTGGTTAGTTCCGAAGCGCTTCAGGTGTGGCTGGGCGCTGTGGCTTTGATGCACTGTTTGTTCGACTCTGCCACGCTCTGCGAACAACTGCTTAGAGTTCAACTGGCCACTAGTCTAGGTATACCTGTAGGTCATTAGTCAGCGTGCAGTATTTTGGTAGCCACACATGTAAAAGGGGGTCTGCCCCTACCCGACTTAGGCCAGACCCCCCCTGTTTGGGGGACCCCCGAGACAATTTTTCCGACCGCCACTTCGGTCTTTCTGGCTAGTACTTCTTCGAGCAATTTTTTCGTTTCTTATAGAATTTCAAACACAAACATTGCCAAAATCGCCTCTAAAACAGCACTTTTTAGCTGTGTTTGAGCCCAAATCTGCGATTTTTAGCCGAAAAGTTGAGATTTTTGAGCGGTTTTAGTGCCCAACCCCATTTTCGAAAACGCCAATACAGGTCTAAACACTGCCTATAACTGAATAATTTCAAAGAAAATTGTCTTTAGAGGGACTTCTAGGTGAATCCTAGGGAAGGATTTCTAAAGCAGTCCCTGTTAGGCTTGCTAGCTAAAATGTTGTCTGTTTCCAAAGAATTTTCGATGTGATGTGAATTTTCCCACTTTTTGCTTTAATTTGCATATTGATTTAAAAAAGTTTTAGCCTTCAAATAGGTTTCTTAAAATTTTTTTGACCCTAACTACAGTGATTACAGGTGAGCCACCAGTTTCGCTTCTGCAGCAGATTTGTGCGCTACTCTCAGCCGGCGGTCGGAAGCCGCAGATTAGGATTGGTCTGTTAATGTTGTTGATAGTTTGGTTAGTCAAGAATTCGGTGGCTGTGGCTCATTTCCTACAACGCGACGAAAACGTCGTCTATCTCACTTCTCAATTAGGTATGTATTTAATTGTGCGTACTGCTGTCGTAACGGATGACTTATGTTTAGGCGGTGTGATCGGCGGTGAAAATAGCGAGAACGAGGATCTAGTATTGCAGGGACTCTGTGCCGTTCTATTGGGTGTTTGTATACTCTATAACGATGATTCCATTGAAAGAAGTAACAGGTAAGTAGGAACTTTTATTGTTGTTGTCCCTTTTAGAAACTCCTTTTGCGCCCAACATGAACATCGTGTTTCGCCTGCATTGAAAATAGATTTGAGTTTGCGTGAGAGCCACATACACGTCATGTTGGTGTAGTGGTTTAGGCCGCAAAGCCACTGTGAGCGACGTCGTGCGCTCATCCTCTCGGCGCGGCAAGTTTCTTGCCGCAAAGAGTTGGTCGTCGGCACAAAGCTCCACCCAGGCCACCGAAAGCTGGTGACAGCGAGTAGGTAAAATGGGAACTGACTGGATCTGCCGTGTAAAAAAGCTTTATTACAATGCACATGTACACCACAATTAGCAGCATTAACCCCGAAGGGCCACATGCAAGGCAATCAGCACTCGGGGACGAACCCCACTATGTGTCTTACGCTGACCGCATGGGAGCCGACATTGCTCACCACTACGCCACAGACGCAGCCGTTGCACCGAAGCCGCTCCAATAGCATGCCACGTTGGAGGAGAAGATCAACGTCGTCAGGAGTTGTTCATGGGAACCGACTAGGCCTGGGGGCCTCTCTCACACCAGGCGCGCACCAAGCGGACGTTGGGAGCCGACATCACCATGACATCAACGCGCCAGGCACTCTCTTAGTACCTGGCGCCCAACAGCATGGCTAGAGTGTCTGGCAGTGATAGAAGGGAAACGTCCGAGATGACGAACCACGGAGGTCGCGAAATGGACCACATAGGTCTGAGCGTAGGACCGTAAGGTCCCCCGCACATCGGCTCGGATCGAGCCACATACACACGGGCAACACAGAACCTTCCTAAAATACTAGGGTACTTTTTGAAACACATAATTTGTGGACTAAAACCATAAGTGAGCAGTAGTTATCCAGTTCTGGTTTTGTGCATAGTCGATCGGTTTTCAGATTGACTTTGTCTCAGATTATCGACCGACGGATCGGACGGGAACGACTAGTGGAGCGAATTGAGACTTTTTCTCGGTCTGAACCGTACGTGCGAGCCGCTCAGAAAGCCCATCCGTACGGCAAAAGCCCGTCCGACCTTCTGCTCGATCACGAATTCACTAAACTGTTCAAGAGCTTGGAAGGTGTGATGAAAGCGGAAGTCCGTTTGTACTCTGCCGTGTGAATTTGTTCAGGCGACATAGTCAAGGCGCTTCGAGTGGACAGTTCTGTGGGCATTCCAAACGGCACAGCCTCGACCAACGAACGACAACACGAAACCATTGTGCAGTCGTACAAAGACTTGATCAAGCGTCAGGATGCTCAAATCGCCGACATGAGTCAGCAGTTGAAAAGACTTCAGATCATCCAGCTGGACAAGGATCAGAGCGATGTTTGAAGAGAAATTGGTCTTGCTTGTTCAGTGTTGGCTTTTTATTTCAGCAGCAAAACAGACCGGACTCGAGTGAACTGCAGAAGCTGAGGAAGGAAGTAGAACGTCTTCAGTCGGAGAGTAAGCGAGCAGCCACTGCGCAGGAACAACAAACGCAGCAGGCCGCCATCGGTGAGATGAAAAGCGTGCAGACTGAATCCGACACTGAGACCAACGCCTTAGTGGCTCAGCAGCGGTACCAGGTAATACTGCAATCAGTTGAATAGTCGTTCATTCGCAAAAAGTGGTTCACTTACTTGTATTATTTCAGATCCAAAACCTCGAAGGTTTAGTGCAAACGTGGCAGGGCGAGGCGGCCAGATACTACCAGTACGCTCAGCAATGGCAGCAGTTACACGCCTCACAGGTGACAGACACTGTGTCCTTGGCTGCGTTGGGCGTTTATGCTTTCTGTTCTTTCAGGCAGAGTCAGCTAATCCGACCGAGCAGACGGTCGAATTGCTGCGCAGTCAGCTGACAGAAGTGGAGGCGCAACTGACCTACGGCTGGCAGATGTTTGAGCAGCAGTCGCAGAGTCTAGCTAATCTGGTAGCCGAGAAGAGTAAGCTGGAAGAGCAGCTCTCTCAGGCGCAGACTGAACTGGAAACTGTGCGAGAGCGCTTGGAGAAAGAAGTGGCCGAGTGCAGAAATTCCTCTCTTCAACTGGTGCGTCTTTTGTCTGCCTCAGGATCTGTCTGTTCCTCTGTCTGTCTGTCTATCTGTCTGTCTGTCTGTCTGTCTGTCTGTCTGTCTGTCTGTCTGTCTGTCTGTCTGTCTGTCTGTCTGTCTGTCTGTCTGTCTGTCTGTCTGTCTGTCTGTCTGTCTGTCTGTCTGTCTGTCTGTCTGTCTCCATAGTTCTCTTTTCTCAGGTGGACCGGAGCGCTTTGGAGCAGAAAGAACAAGAGCTGAGCAACATTCGCAAGGAGCAGGAAGATTTGCTGGTTCTGCTGGCCGATCAGGACCAGACGATTCGAGACTACAAACGTAGGTTGAGAGCGGCCGGACAGGTGGTGACGGAAGACGAAGAGTCGGAAGAGGAAACGGCCAGCAATCCTTTGTAGTTGTTTCGTACTGCTCTACAATTGTTCGCTACACGACTGGTTCAAAGTACCTGTCTGTCACTTCCAGATGTTTCTTGTTTTCTTTGTTATCGACAGATCAGTAAGTTATTGCCTGTTTTTTTTGTTTCTGTTGGTTGGTGAAACTAAATCAATGAAATTTGGTGGGGTTGATTGCTTGGAGTTGCGTGCAAGGAGGCAGAAGGCTAGAAACAAATTATCGTTGTTGTTAATAGCCCCAGAAAAGCGGCAACGGAGACTGGATTGGTCCAGAGCAGAGATACCGCACCGTCAGAGAAGTGGGTTTAGTCGTGCAGTCAAATATGTAGCGAAAGAGATTCGCACTATATAACACCTACTCTTCAGTAGTTAGTAGTGTTCCGCTGGCGGCTGCAGTAAGGGCACACTCAGAGGTGTCCGTGTGTACCTCGATCGAAACGTTGTCAGTATAGTACACCTTTCTGGACAAGGTGGCTTCAAAAACTAGAAACAAGTAGCCGTATAAATCGGTCAGGGTTTGTCAACCGTACATGTACTGGGGGGTTTGGGGTTACCCCACTGCTGGAAAGGCCAACCCCCTCACCACCCCCGACCCAAAAATACAAGTACTAGTAGCGGCTCGCAGTACTAACAAACTGGCTCAGAAATCACTAATTTTTAGTCTAAAAATCTTTGAAAACCGAAATTGGCGTTTCCACTGCTTATATTTAAGAGAAATCGGTGTTTTTGGAAACACTTTTTGTCATTTTTTGCTTGTTTTTAGCTCGAAAACGCTATTTGGCAGCTTAAATAGCGATTTTTAGCGTCCTTGCGGAAAAAAACGTGCTAAAAACGCATTTCCAGGCGTTTTGGAGCATTTTGAAATTTGGGACTCCCTCTGGGCGAAACCCCCCCTACCCCCAGGTCGGCCCGGAGCTGTTACATATATGCTGTCAACATACATGTAACAGGGGGTCTGGGGGTCTGCCTCCCCACCCGACTTAGGCCAGACCCCTCCGGATGGGACCCCCCCCCCCCCCGAGACGATTTCGCCGACCCCCCCTCCAATTTTTCTGGCAAGTAAATTCTTGAGCAATTTTTTACAATTTCAGACACAAAAATTGCCAAAATCGTCTGCAAAACAGCACTTTTTAGCTGTATTTCAGCCCAAATTAGCGATTTTTGACGATTTTTAGCCCAAAAATTGCGATTTTTTCGATTTTTGAGCGTTTTTTAGAGCCCTACCGCCTCCCAAAATTTTGGCTCAGACTCCCCGGCCGGCACCAGACCCCCCTTCCCCCGTCGGAGGATGACCTGTTACATGTATGGTTGTCAACGTGTTCTGATACTACTTCCTGGTACCTAAAACAGGGTTGTTTACAAAAATTGCTTAACACATAACTTAACCTGACACTACAAGTGACAGTACTGAATCAATATATCGCACAAAGCGTAAGACAATAATAATCACTACGCGCGGACAACCGTTTTAGCAAGAATCACGACAGCTATCACATAAGTTGGTAATGTTTGCGTCACAAAATAAATACTAGCAAATATTCTAAGAGCAACAGTAAAACAATCATTAGCACTGCTTCCAGATAGACTCTATCAACTGCAACTCATCTTCTGGCAGCTTTTCGTCGGCGATCGAACGAATCTGTGAAATTTCCTCTCTCACTTCGCTCAGTCGGCAGTCTTCAACGCGAGATGTAATAACCAACTTCAACAATTGCAGAATCTCAAGTCGCAACTGAAAGCAACCGTGTTTCTTGACTATGACCTTTCGAAGTCACCTCTTTAGGTGAGCACCAACATTTTTGTTCGCCTACAAGGCAAACAAATTTGACGACAGAGAGTGAACTGAACAATAGGAACACAACATCTGAATACAAAAAGAGCCGAATAGAATTGTTTCCACTTACGGTTACTCTTCCAAAAGAAGGACTCTGGTGATTTGGAAAGGGTTTAAAAAAGTTCTCTTTGGCTAAACTGTTTACCCTGCCATGCGGATAGTCGGCCACCTTTCTGCACAAAACCTCCGATAACACCTCAACATCACTGCTGTAGAAAATGCTATGAGCCCATGAGCTGAAGATGTCGCGGAAGATTTTGACAATGCTCGAAGCGTACGGCGAATCCAAATGCGAATACGGCCAGATTGGATCTCCTCAAATAGTATTATGCAGTACGCCCGGCCAATTGTAGCGTCATACATAGGCCTGGGGTAAAACCCAGTGCCGGCCAATAACCCACCCTCGGTCGCCCATACCATACATGTAACACGACCCGCAGGGAGGGGGCTTTTCCGTCAGGTGGGGGGGGGGTCGAGAGCGGGGTTTCGCACAGAGGGGTCCAAAATTTCAAAAAGCTCCAAAACGCTTGGAAATGCATTTTGAGCACGTTTTTCTCAGTAAGGAGGCTAAAAATCGCTAGTTTAAGCTGCCAAATAGCGTTTTACAGCTAAAAACAAGCAAAAACCGATAAGGCTTCCAAAAGCACCGATTTCTCTTAAACATCAGCAGTGGAAACGGCAGATTCGATTTCCAAAGGCTTTTCAAGCGTATTTTAAGCTAAATTTTTTATTTCTGAGGTGCTACTAGTACTTACATTTTTGGGTCGCGGGGGTCCCTAAACTTCTCTCGGGGGTGAGGGGTTCGGCCTTTCTAGCTAGGGGGTAACCTACAAACCCCCTAGTACATGTATGGCCCATACCCACTCGTCCTAAATTGGCGATTATTGGACTGTTTTTGACAACTTCCAGGGCCCTCCGGCTTTTCCGATCCATGTGTCTAACCACGAAGCATACCATCTCTATTGATCAGAAGCATCAGATTCTCTGCGAACACCTTGGTGCAGTTTGATTCGGCGATTGACATAAGCACCACGTTGTCTTCGATGTCTCGAAAATGCAAATTGAACGCGATAACTGATTTGACTGCAGAGTCGGAGTCATCGCCAGCCAGCTCGATCTTGCTCAGAATGGCGGCTACAAATTGCCGGTCCATTACATCTAAAATTTACACCTTCCACTTTTTTGCCTTCAACGGGCCACCTTTTCACCGAAGTGACTGTAGGGCAGATCGTCGGAAGTGCAGAGCAGCAGTGGAAGCATACGTAAACACTGGGAACAAATCTCTGGCGCTAAAAAACAAAAACTCAGTCGACACAGCAAAACAACTAAGCTGACCAGCTGAGGCTTCATTTTTGACGTCTCGGGCAATTTCTATTGGCAACACAGTGGAGAGAAGAACATTCGGCAGCGTTGGACTCAACAAACAGACGGCGCCGAAAACTTTTAACATGCCCAGCTTTATGACTGCGCGGGTTTCCTGCAACAAAGAAACTAACCGTCCGCAAGATCAAGAATGCATTCTTGGTACCATTTGGTAAAACAAGACCAGATCGGTTAGTCGTGCATAGTCGTCCTGCGCCAGCACGTACAGACACACCCGTTTGTCGGCCAATCTCTGCAAAATATGCAACACTTCTGCCAAAAACACCGAATAAAGAAAGAAAAGACACTGTACAACGGTACAAGAATGTCTTCCAGTTCGGTCAACTGTTCCAAAATAGACTCCTGGTCTTCGTAAACGCTCCAGGAACGCTGTTGGCTGTCTTCCTTGAACGAACTGAGCGTATTCAGCGTCTCACTCATTCTTATTGTATCACTGCAAGTTGCCACGTCCAGGATGTCCTAAACGCAGACAAAGACGATGTACGTAAGGGCCAATAGCGCAAGAATGGCTTACACAAGTAAGCGTTTCCACGAGAGGTTCAATTTGCGTCACATTCAACGTTGTGCATACCGTAGAAAGCACAGAACAAATGCTAGATTGACATTTCTCATACGACAGATTTGTTTCTGAGCGCATCAGTTCTACCAAATCCCGGGCCAATTGCAGTTCGCTCACCTCCTCCTCTTTATACTCCATGCCGGAAACGCTTCTTCACAGTTAAAATAATATCAAATTTAAAATAGCCGCTTGTTTGTAGGCTAAACTTCGCCTGGCGCCTTCGCGTTTTTCTGTAAAACATTACATTTTTGCTAATATTTCTCCCGCAAAACGCTACATGCTTTTGTAACATTTTGTAACGACATAACACATTTGTATCACATTAGATTTTTGTTACAAGTACTGCTAATACTGTTACACTTTTTGTGACACGTTTCTCTGAGACTTTTCTTTAAACTAATGTACATTATTGCTGAAAGACAATCACATTTTTTGTAACATTTCCCAGGACGTTACACTTTTGTATCGAGCTAGAGTAATCAATTTTCTCGACACGTTAAAAATTGTCTTAATTGTTGGAAATTCTTTCTATTTTCGGACTTACACAATCCTGCCGAAAAAAACAAAAAAATCCATATCTATCAAAAAAGAAGGTTCTAAAGAAATAGTAGATATGTAAGGGCGACAAAGTGAAACGCTTTTCTAAGCAAAGTAAGAATGAGCAATTAGTAAATTTATCAGTCCAGTTCACATACAGAGCACGATAGGGCGAAGTAAATGACAAACCAAACTAGGTTGTTATTCGGTACAGCTGTTTCTGGTTGGTCTAGATCACGAATAAACAACCAATTAAAGAACAGAAACGGGATCCAATACATGCCATCAATAGTTTCATATCCACAACAAGCAGAGCACGGATACACGCACTGTACTTACTATGACGCATGCAAGACGCTTGGTTAAGCTCTGCTATACACCCGGTAAACACACTACCAATGCTCTTGCCCACTGAAGCACTGATACACCAACTAATATACCAACCACAAGCAGTTCGAAGCTGCCAGCGAATTAGCAGACAAACCACTCCAACATTTGCGGATTCGAAAGGTATGATCAGTTCTTCATCTTAAATTTCGTTTCTATACCGTAATACCGTACATGCTACCGGTGCCATGGTAGCACATGAAGTCTTATCCATAAGGAATTCGAAGTTTAAATCATCGAATATATTCTGCTCCGGTAACATGTATATGTCAAGAACTGTTCGACTGTTCTATTGACAGATCAAAAAGCAAGTCTAAAGTTGCAGAGTGGTTTGCCGGGCCAGAACGAGTAGCCAAAAAAATGATTACAGCGCCCAACAACGTCAAAGTAGAATATATTTATAACTTACACAGCTGGAAAATAGTGCCTAGTGTCGGACAGACGGCTAAACTACACCTCACAGCCTAGCAGAGCGGTTGCGGCCGTTGCGTCCGACGGCGGCGGCCGATTGCGCGGCGGCCGAAGTGGGATCGCTGTTGCGCTCGCGACGACGTCTCACGCTGCTAATCGAGAGGAAGTTAAGCTCGTGTTGCAGCGCTCGCAGCAGCCAAATTTCGTCCTCGTCGCTGCTGTCGTCGTCATCCGACATCCAGTCGAAGTCGACCAATTCTAGTCGGGAATCGTCGTCGTCGGAGTCGAACGAGATGCTTCCGTCGGCGCTGACCAGACCGCGCTCGTTCAGGAAGTCCCACATGACGAAATCGTCGGCCAGCGGTCGGTGACGTCGCTGACGCGCCAGCATCCGTCGACGGACGGTGCGCGGAGAGTCGCCGTGTACTAGAGTGCCGTCGGGCTTGGCGTGTCGGTAGAAACATTTGTTGCCGAATGGACACTCCCGCTCGGTCGAACCCGCCTGAAAGTACTTGCACGGCTTGGAGCCCAGATTGGCCTTGTAGGTCTTGATCAGCTTCTCTTTCTCCGTCCCGTCCTCCACCCACGCAGTCGACGGAATGACGAAATCGCTCAGAGTCCGGCACTCGGGACACGCTCTGAAACCGGTAATCAGATAAGGGAGCAGACATGGGCAAAGGGGGGGGCTGAGGGGGTTGGCCCCCCATCAGGCTCTGATCTACTCCCATCAGCCGGCCGCTACCCCCATCAGGAATTTTTGGGAGGAATTTTGTATAGAAAATTATGATATAAATATGCCTGGAATAGGCGTAATTGAGCTCAGAATAGCTAATTTTAACTTATTTTAATGAAAAATAAGCCAAAAAACCCTGATTTTCGCCAAAAATCGGACTTTTTGGCTTACCACCCCCTCAGCCCCCATTAGGCGCTCCTACCCCCCTCAGCCCCCCTCAGGAATTGAAAATTCTACCCCCCCTATCAGCCGAAATGCTAGCCCATGTCTGTAAGGGAGTCAACCATGTGTCTCGGTCAGAACACCAGTTACCCCAAACTCCTCCCCCGAGACAATTTGGGAATCCATCGCACGGCCCAAAAATATAAATATTTTTGCCTTTTGGTAATTGAGCTTAGCGTTTCCCTTGATGCTATTCAAGAGGGACAGTTTAGGAAGCGTTATTTTGGTCATTATTTGTGAGTCCAGAAGCACAACTAAGAATATACACGCACCGGTTAACAAAATTTCTGGACCCCAAATTTCCATTTAAATTCTAGACTTTCTAACAAAACTTGTTCGTTTTTGTCAAAATAGTCGATTTTAGTAGGTAAATCGAGAACTATTAATTTTTGTCGAAAAACCAATTTTTGCTGAAAAATTGGATTTTTCGTCACAATTTCTAAAATTTTTGTCAAAAACAGCTTTAGCACAAAAATTTCAGCTCTGCACCGGCAGAAACAAGCGATTTTTCGTCACAATTTCTAAAGTTTTTGTCAAAAACAGCTTTAGCACAAAAATTTCAGCTCTGCACCGGCAGAAACAAGCGATTTTTCGCCACAATTTCTAAAATTTTTGTCAAAAACAGCTTTAGCACAAAAATTTCAGCTCTGCACCGGCAGAAACAAGCGATTTTTCGGTTCAGCTCACCTGAACGGAAAATTAGGAACAACCATTGCAAGCCAACAAGCTGATATTTTTTCCTACAAATTTGTCAGCCACTAGAAAAGAAGCTCTAGACCAATTACAGAACAAACGGCCAAGAATTGAGCTCACAGAAGCGTTTCCATTCAGGTGAGCTGAACGGAAAAATTGTTTGTTTCTACCGGTAGGTACTGACCTGCCGGCCGGTCATGTACATGTATGACAGAGAATCACCAATCCGAGACGGTACCAGCACCGCGACGGACAAAACCCTCCATTGGCTGGAAAAATGGGTTGCGGGTAGTAAACATCCTAAAAATTCAGGCTGGGCCTACCGATTTTGGGGTCGCGCGCGGCCACTTTGGTGGTTGGATCGAGAAACAAAAGTCTGCTTGAGGTGGTAGGATGGTGCGGTTTCGGGGTCAAGCCCAAGCTGGGGGTTGGGAAGACCCGGCGGCCGATGCATGGACAAAACTTAACCTGATGATCTGATTCTCAAACTGCTGCGACTGGCGCCACTTGCGAATGCAGACCAGACAGAAAACGTGCTTGCAGTTCTGCAGAATGCCGAAGCGCCGAGCCGACGGCTCTTTCTTGTCCATCACCATCTCCATGCAAATTCCGCAGACCTTCTCGGCCGACGCCGCGCACGCAAATGCCATCTCCATTTCTTTCTCGTGCTCGGCCAGACACTCCTTTACAATATGTTTCGGTGTAGACGGCAATCGAATAAAGCAAACTTTACCTTGTGATGTTTGGCGTTGTGTTCTTTGTCGGTTGGGTGCAGCACAGGGCGGTAGCACATGTCGCACACTTGGCCATGGATAAAACTGCAGTTGTCGCCGTACCAGCAATGACCCATTATGTGGTAAGGACAGATCAGCGACTTCGTAGGGGTCGACTGTTCGCTGAAAGAGACCTGCGCAGAATTGAATTCAGGTGCGCCTGTCGCCTGCGCGTAACTGACTGCTGTCACTCCTCCATCTGCAAGAATGGTGCATAGTTAAGAATAGCAACTAAATAAGGTAGTACAGGATAGAGTTGGCCATTTATCAATCTATGACCGCCTTCGTCTTGCTGTAACTTTCGTGTTTGTCAATCAATTTCGCTGAAATTTTAACACAACATTCACACTAACTACCTAACGAACTAACTAACGAACTAACTAACGTATTAACTAATGAACCAACTAACGAACTAACTAACTAACGAACTAACTAACTAACTAACAAACCAACTAACGAACTAACTAACTAACGAACTAACTAACTAAAATTTTGGCCAAATTTATCTCTTCAACCGTTAGTTATGCTCTTCTTTCTACGACGTGTGACAGTGGACACGTTGCAAGTGAATAACTAGTGATTGAAGTTACAGCCTTGGCCAAAATTTTTAGAGTAAAAATTCTGACAATGTGTGCAAAGTTATGTCAAAACTTCAGACGAACACACAAAAGTTACAGCAAGACAAAACCAATAATAGATAAATAGCCCGTCCTGTCCTGTACCTGTGTAAGAATAGAGCCAGTGAAAAATTACTAAGCAAGTTAACTCTTTCCGCCACCCATAGCGTAATGGTACCGGTGGTAGAAGCATCGATAAAAACATACTGGCATCGCTGTTATCCAGAAATCCACTGTGGTCGGACTGCGAAGCCAAACTGGGCGAGCTGGTGTTTGTCGGAGACAGAACAGCGGACGGGACGAACTCTTTGGCATCGGCTCGCAGCTTTGATCTGCTGGCGACTGGGGTGCGCGAGTTGGTTGGCAAAGGAGAAGAACCCGTGTTGTTGGTGGAACGTGAACGCACATGGTCGTACCTGCAAAGGCTTAGTCCAGAGCCAAATACAAACCGATCAGATCAGCCGGCAACTACCTGCAACGATTGCCGTAGGCGCAGTTGCCCTGCATGTAATATCTGCAGACGTTGTTAGCGGGAGTTGAGCGATCGTGAGAGAAGTGACAGTCCGCCCCTCTCTGACAGCAGTTATTCACGAAATATCTGCAACCCAGATAACCAGTACGAGTAGACTTGCAGCAAATGGAAACTGACTCTACCTGCACAATACGTTGCTAGTTGTGGTCATTGTCCCGCAATCCTAAAACAGGTCAGTAAAACATGATCGTTTGGTTACGAAAACCTGTAACAAAATGTTCCTCTCCCACCAGATCAAACTACATCCTGCAGCCATACATGAGCCGAGGGGTCTGGGGGTGTTTGCCCACCCCAACCCCAACTTGGGCTCGACCCCCCAAACGACTCCACCCACCCACCTAAAGCCGACTTTTGTTCTTGACCCCACCCACCAAAATCGCCGCGACCCCCCCAAACCGGCAGGCCCACCCCCAAATTTTCGGATTTTGACTACCCCCAACCATACATGTAACAGGTCATCCGCCGAAGGGGGGAGGGGGGTTGGGGGGTCTGGCGCCGGCGGGGGGTCTGAGCCAAAATTTTGGGACGGGGGTCGGGCACTAAAAAACGCTCAAAAACCGAAAAAATCGTTATTTTTTGGCTAAAAATCCCCAAAAATCGCTAATTTGGGCTGAAATACAGCTAAAAAGTGCTGTTTTGCAGGCGATTTTGCAAATTTTTGTGTCTGAAATTGTAAAAAATCGCTAAAATTTGCTCAAAAAATTACTTGCCAGAAAAGTCGGAGGGGGATCGGGAAAATCGTCTCGGGGGGCATCCGGGGGGGGCTGGCCTAAGTCGGGTGAGGGGCAGACCCCCCAGTTACATGTATGCCCCCAACCCATTTTTCCGGCCCATGTATGCCTGCAGCTGCACTATGCAAAACCCTAAATCTGCAGCAGACAGCCAGTTCACCTACAAACTTAAACCTAAACCTAACTTTAACATGCCTAACCTTTTCACCTTTCTTTCCATTTAAACCTGATTTATATTCAGAGTCCAGGGCAGATCAGGGTTTGTCAGTGCATGTTTTCTTTAGGCCATCATGACACTGGTTCGTCTCACTACTTCCATTTATTAATTATTCAACGTTACCGCAAAAAGATAATATTATTTGGTTCAGTTGCATAGGGGACCCCAAAAAGTGACAACATTTCTTTTTCTCCATTTCCGCAAATTTTGACCAAATTGACTGAAGTTTGAAAGATAAGTGACAAAATAGGGAAGACTTTGTGTGTTAAAATTTGGTGCACCAGCCTTGACCCAATTTTGAGAAATTCAGAAATAGGCGAAATTTCTTAATTTCAATACCTGATGAAGAGTTTGATAGCTTGTGAGTGTTGTTGTGTGTTTCTTCCTGTGCGGTTGTTGTGTATGATTCAGTGAGTGCGTCGTGTGTGTGTTGTGTTGTATACCAGATCTACTAGTAAAGACTCTCAACTCCGTTTCATTGGTGCCGAGTACCCTTCGAGCCCCCTTCATTCATTCAGTTCCAGTACAAATTCAAGTTCTACTATCAAGCTTCTCCTGTGTCCAACCTCAAACTACCAGTGCCCGTGATCATCAGGCACAGCCGTGCCCCATCTGTTGCTCACAATGATGTCCACTACCTTTCGCGATCACATCCAACTTCTGCAAGAACAAATACAGCATGATTTCGAACAGCAACAGCAACGTTACCAAGCGCAGATTGAACAAATCCAGCGTGATCGTGAGCAACGAAAGCAATTTTGGATCGAACAACGGCGGCTTCACGACCAGTTCGCTGACTACCTATCCCGATGCAGCAAGGCCCCTGTGAAAGAGGAAGCGGCTTCGTGTTCTGGCACGTCAGATGTTCAAGTCGGCTCATTATACACTCCCTTTACTGGGTTAATGGCGGCTCAAGTGGCAGTGAAGGAAGTCGAGAAGAAGAAAGAAGTGGAGAAAGATAAGGAGGCGATGTTAGATGTTGGAGCTCCAGATGTTCTTTGTTTGGCGAAAGGCCATCTTCATTCTGTTTCTGTTGGTATTGTGCATGGAGCACCTTTTCAATGCGCGCTTTCTGGGGCACACGCGGACGATCCCGACGATGTGACCTCTGCCGACACTAAGGATTCGGCTTTTCTTCAGGACGTTCAAGATGGTTCAGTTGTTGCTAGTGCAGTTTGCTCAGTGAAGGACGGTCCTGTTCTCTTAGATGTGGGAAAAAGAAGGAGAAAGAGGCGAAGGAAAAAAGGGAAAGAAGAGAGGGAATTGGAAGAGAAGATAGAAGAAGAGAGTAGAAGGAAGGAAGAAGAAGAGGAAGAGAAAGAAGTTATGTGGATGAAGAGGAAGAGAGTAAGAAGAAAGGAAGATAGGGGAGAAAGAGAAGGAAGAGAAAGGATGTTTGGAGGAAGAAGGAAGAAGAAGGTGAAGAAGATGAGAAGAAGAGTGCTGAGAGGAGAGAGAGTGATGAGGAAGAAAGTTATGTCGAGCGAGATTTTGAGAAGTAAGAGGATGTTAAAGAGAAGAAGGATGGTGAGGAAGAAGTTGAGAGTAAAGAGAATGAAGAGAAGGAGAGTTGGGAGGAGAAGAAGAAAGAGAGTGAGAAGAAGAAGACAGAGGAGTGTGATGAATCGTTCTGGTTTGTTGAACAAGAGATGGCAGTCTGTTTTACCGATGACAAGGCAACAGGTGCAAGCGAAGGCACAGAAAGGCCGAGATGTAGCATGTGGGAGATCGAGTAAACACGGTGTCAATAGAGATCAGCTTACTGGAGATGCCGAATCGACAGAGGCCAAGCAGGTCCCACAGTTGCGGTTCCCACAGATCATTTCCCCGATTGTCAGGCACAGCGGCGGCCAGTCGACACTCGTTGAAAGGGGAGTGATGAAGAGTTTGATAGCTTGTGAGTGTTGTTGTGTGTTTCTTCCTGTGCGGTTGTTGTGTATGATTCAGTGAGTGCGTCGTGTGTGTGTTGTGTTGTATACCAGATCTACTAGTAAAGACCTCCACTCCGTTTCATTATAGAAAGAACGCCAGAAAGGAAACTTCTGTCATTTCCGTAAATGTTCGTCCATTGACTTGGAATTTGCAGAAACTCTTCAAAACTGTGAGATATTTTATGTGTTAAAGTTTTATGCATTGAGAATGACGTGGTCTTGAGAAAATAAGGATTATTATGCTAATGATCTGTTTTTCTCTTCTGCTCAATGAAAGAACCGGATGTTCAGTAATTCCTCATTTTTTGAAGACTCTGTCAATCTCAAAATGCATGAAATTTTAACACACAAAATATACTTTTTAACTTTATCAACACGAATATAATATCAGGTTGTCAGAACAAACAGTCCAACCAATCACTTGGCCGGACAAAAAGAGGTGGGCAGGGCCAATCAACCGGATCACCCATCCATTAACGTGTTCAATATATGTTTCATAGGCGTGTTCCCAGTTCCTACTTTACAATAGCATTCACTATATTTTATAGACAGACAGTTTACGGGTTAGTTTCAGGCTTAGGCTTATTAGGGGTGAGGTTCAGGCTTAGGCGTGAGGTTCAGGCGTAGGCTTAGTGGTGAGGTTCAGGCTTAGGGGTGAAGGCTTAGGCTCAGGGGTTCAGTCTTAGGCTTAGGGGTGATGTTCAGGCTTACGCTCAGGGGTGAGGTTCAGGCGAGGCTTAGGGGTGAGGTTCAGGCTTAGGGGTGAAGGCTTAGGCTTAGGGGTTAGTTTCAGGCTTAGGCTTAGGGGTGAGGTTCAGGCGTAGGCTTAGGGGTGAGGTTCAGGCTTAGGCTTAGGGGTGAGGTTCAGGCTTAGGGGTGAAGGCTTAGACTTAGGGGTGAGGTTCAGGCTTAGGGGTTAGGTTCAGGAATATCGGAACTGGGCACAAAACGTTTCATATCCCACAGTTCAGATGAGTTTCTGCTACTAATTTAAGGCCATTTGACGAACATTTGCCGAAATTACGACAGCAAAAAGAAAAATTTCCATTCTAGTCAGACATGGGCATGGGCTAGCATTTCGGCTGATGGGGGGTAGAATTTTCAATTCCTGATGGGGGGCTGAGGGGGGTAGGAGCGCCTGATGGGGGGGCTGAGGGGGTGGTAAGCCAAAAAGTCCGATTTTTGCCGAAAATCAGGGTTTGTTGGCTTATTTTTCATTAAAATAAGTTAAAATTAGCTATTCTGAGCTCATTTACGCCTATTCCAGGCATATTTTCATCATAATTTTCTATACAAAATTCTTCCCAAAAATTCCTGATGGGGGGTAGCGGCCGGCTGATGGGGGGTAGATCAGAGGCTGATGGGGGGCCAACCCCCCCTCAGCCCCCCCTTTGCCAATTTCTGATTCTTAGGGATGCAACCAAAGTTCGGTATTATTCGGTATGAACCGAATAATTCGGTTACTAGTACTATTCGAATTCGGTATTCGAATTCGGTATTTTTCAAACCGAATAATACCGAATATTGTAAAACCATTAAAATTGCACTCTTTCGCTTAAATTTGTACAGAAATCACAGAGATATTTCTTCTTTTACATCTCTCTGTTCATTTACTATGCTAAAATTTTGGCAAACAATGACTATTCATACAAAAAGTCAACGAACTTCAAGGTCAACGTTTAACTTACATAATAATAAAGAACAACATTTCGGCCTTTTTCAGTTCCCAGTAGACTACCCTGTCAGATTTCCACTTCTTAACCTAAGCGTTTGTTTTATCCACCAAATACTACGTACATATAAATAAAATCCCATCTATCTTTTCAAACGATTCATCCAATCTAAGTTTTAGGCCCAAGCTGCCAGCTCCGGTGCTTACAGTAGTACTGGATGGATGCTCCCTTCCTCCAACTTTCTGTATGCGTTTGTGATTCGCGCATAAATATCTTCCTGTTATCCGCCACAGTCCAGGTAATTGAGAAGGCCCTTTCGCCCAACCCACAGTCAAATCAAACCCAACTTTTAGCTTCGGTTTTAGGCTTAGGCTTAGCTTCAGGCTTAAGCTCAGGCTTAGGGGCAAGTGTTTTTATGAAATCTTCGCCATGTCGGGGATAATAGCAGGATATATACTTTGAAGAAGTGGCGTTGTGCTCTGACTTCACATGATTAATTAATCAGGGCACTTGTGGCCTAACTCGCGCCTATTGAAATTGTTTGTTCTCTTTACCGTCAGCAGAACGACCAAATGGGGCTTGTTTTAGTTATAGGCATGGATAAATCTATAGCATTCAAACAATACAGAACTCTACAGCTTTTTTGGCATAAAAAAGCTTAGCAAAAAACAAGAAATAGTGGTTAGACAGTATATTTTTGCAATCGCGCTGCGAATAATCAATATTCGGTATTATTCGGTATAATTCGGTATTATTCGGTTCCGAAAACCCGCTTCGGTATTCGGTATTCGGTATTTTTGTATTCGGTTGCATCCCTACTGATTCTAGTGCTATTTTTAAAGGCATTGAAATTAACAAGTTTAAGAGAGATATTCCTTAATTCCTCATGATTGGGTCAAGCCTGGTCCACCAAATTTTAACATAAAAAACCTCCCCTATTTTGGCACCTACGTACGTTTCAAATATCAATCAAATCAGCCAATTTGGGCAAAATTTGCAGAAATGACGCAAAACAAAATGTTGTCATTTTTGGGCACCCTGTTCTGTTGGAGCCATTGGATCTACAGTATGAATTGAATGAGACTTATTGACTATACCTAAATGAAAAATACTGATCCAACAGAGATCCAGCAAACACGATACAAAAAACGGAAATTCTCTGTTTTCAGCCGGGCGGGCACAAACCGCCTCCCAAAGAAGTTGGAAAGTTGGAAAATGTAAAATATAAAAAAAGGAAAACGTTTACCAACAATTTTGAAAACATCCACAAGACAACCAGAACAACCAACATCACCATATCAGTAACGCCGGCAACTCGGCAACGTTGTCCGAACGTGAATCCTCCTTCCGTTGCACCATCTATAAAGAATGGTTGGAGGTCGACGTGTTTTTGTATCTGTGGTAAGTCATTTATCTTATTTTCTCGTTTTTGTGTTGCATGTCAGAATTTCATAAACAATGTTTTCAAATCTGTGTAGCCTCAAAACATCGCCGTAACTTTTTTACCTATAGGACTGGTCGAGTCTGGATGTTCTTAATGCAATCGAAAGCTATCGAAATCATAACCTGCGATCGCTGCAACATGAAGTTTATCGAATTACGGGTGAGCGGTCAGCTATTTCAACCGTTTAGGGTCGCGTTCGTGGACGCAGTGAAAACAACCGAGCTGGAAGACCGATTGCGAAAGGACCTTGTGAACTGTTCGCTTCACTGGACAAAAATTTGGTAATATCTTTTAGGCTGTTAGTGACGATAATCTATGCGACACTGCTGCTATGGAACAGGCAAATGTCAAATGCTCGAGTCAGTCAGTCAGTCTCGAAACGCACTTTTACGGTCAGTATAGGGACTTAAGGGATCATGCGCTTGGGAGACGCATTCTGAATGAAAATAAATGTGGTGTTAGCGAGGAGCATGGTCGATTTGACAGAAACCACTTGCTAAATTCTGGTCTATGCCTGATTCCCATTCCCATCTAAAAAAACAACACGGGCACTGGACCCTTTTAAAGTGCTTTTTGCAGAATCTAACTCCATAGCTCCTAAACGTGATGACAAGTAGATAAATGGGTAGATCATGGGATGGGAAGGCAAAGGGATTCTGTGTATAAGGCCACAGAATATGAGTTCTTCAGCTTTAGCTTGCCAGGGATGAACTTGCACAAAGTAAGATTTTTATTATTTCGACTTATTGAATGAAACAATTTATGCGACAAGGAATCGTTTTCAGCATGAGCTGTTGCGCTCATTTCTTCATTTTGCCCTTAGTACTGCTTATTCCCCTTTTCTTATGGTGTTAACTTGCGATTTCCAGCTTTACAACTTTCGAGCGAGGAGGCGATTTGTGACATTGGAAAACCCGCAAAACTTAGTGTACCACTGTGTACCACAGCGTACCGCATGTCCTCACCGTTTCCGTTTTTCTGTGGAGGTGATTTGTATACGCGCCGTTTTTAGCGAAGTACAGTAGAAAAGTGCCCCACTATCTCTGGCAAACCGGTACACTACAAAGAGTAGTTCCAGGGCTTCCAAGAAAGCAAAATCTCTGAAGCTTTCGACAACTGTCAAGAAATTCAGCAAGCTCGCTAAGATTTCTTGCTTCAGGTAGTTATAAAATTTCTAGATACGTTAAATAATTCAGCAGAGGTGCTAACCATTGGGCAATACGTAATTACAGAGGCACAATATCAAATCAAATCAAATTCTATTCTCTGAAGGTTGAGTATAGAAAGGAGAACGAATCAAAAGCACCACCAAGAAGTAGACATCACACAGAATAGGCAAAACGCCAGCAGGTCAAGGCACTTACGCGGGCTCCAGAATATAAATAAGTAAGATCTAATCAAATAGGATCGGATTTTACGATTTTCCGTGTTCTGCCACTCAAAGACTGTACCTACTGGTGCAAATTGTTGTCGTTGTTGCTATTTTCCTTGTAAACGATAATGCAGATTTAGTTGGCACAAAAGGATCAGTTATAACTGTGCTTGTAAACAAGAAGCGAAAAAAGTTTGACAGTTAAGTTACTGGGGGAGTTTTTCAGAGAAATATTCACACACAAACGGTTAAACACTATCCGTGCCGTGCTTATTTATTACCCTACATTGTCACAAACATGTCATGTCCCTGTTCGACCATAGGCAGTATAGTACGTATACATACATATACCCCTCCTAGCGTATTTTATATTTTACAAATTTTGTAGATTTTGCAGTGCACATTTTCGATGGGCAAATTGGTGGGATTACGGTATATATATGGTAGGTAAGTAAGTACCTAATAGCACGAGTTGGTGAAACATATGATAAGCACTATTGCGCTCATAATTCGCTATTGAAGAACTTCTGAACTCCTATGAATGGTAAGTAGGCCTATCTTGTAGAATATGCGAAATGGACCACATAGGTCTGATCGTAGGGCCCCCGCAAATCGGATCGGATCGGAAGCAAAGTAGTGAAACATGCTTAGGTATTTGTCTGTTTTAGAGGTTTGGTAAGATATGAACTGTTTACACCGCATACAAACGGCTTAGATTCAAAAGAGCGAATCTGACCCAAATTAGGTCCACTTTTCGCACCCTTATAAGGCGCCAAAAACAAAGCCGTTTCCAGTTCGCTGAATGGCTGGAGAAAGTGGTTCATCAATCATATCGTTAGATAGCCTTTGGACCATCGGATCTGTTTGGGCAGGGTGTATAGTCGGGCAAACGGCCTAGGCCGTCCATATCTGAGATAACTTCTTCTTCTTCTTGCCCTTGAATTTGGACAACCGATCAACATAAAGTGGATCCCCATTCTCTTTTTCTGTTGCGCCGCAAAGAGTAGGTTTTTAATTGAAGAAATCGTCATTCTTGAAGTGCCCCTGCACTCCTAGCTAGAGATGAAACAATATATTGGGTTTTATTGGGGTATTTTCCGATATTGGGTTTTGCGGTTTTTACTTGGGATGCAACCGAAGTTCGGTATTATTCGGTATGATACGAATAATTCGGTTACTAGTGCTATTAGCATTCGGTATTTTTCAAACCGAATATTGTAAAACCGTTAAAATTGCACTGTTTTGCTTAAATTTGTGCAGAAATCACCGAGATATTTCTTCTTTTACATCTTTCTGTTCATTTACTATGCTAAAATTTTGGCAAACAACGACTATTCATATCAAAAGTTAACGAACTTCAAGATTTTACTTAAGAGTGCTTGCCAAAAAAAGTCAGGCAAGCTCCCTTATGGGGGCGGCCGATGGAATTTTTTGACCCCCCATTTTTATTGGCTCATTTGAATTGCCCTGTTATGAAACCCCCACAGCCGCGTCGGTTTCGCTCTGGCCGCACTCAAACCGGAGTAATGGTTTGAAGAAGGGTGCTGCACCGGATCTCCCAGATTTGGCTCCTCCATGCTCTTTCAACTGCTGTCAAATTGGCAGCTTTCGAGATAGCACCTTGAAATTGGACACACTTATACAGATTTTCCCGCTCTTTCAAATGCAATAGAGAACAACTGCATACGATGAATACAGATACAACTGCATACAGATTCAGACGCCATTTATTAAAGTTCGGGGGACCCGAAATAGACGTGTCTTTCAATTGAAAGAAGTGCCTATGTGGCAACGAGCTCCAGAGCTGATATTTTCAACATAAGTTGACCATGTAAGGATGTATCAAAACCTACAGGCAAACGCACCGATTCGGCTTTGTTTGGGAGCTGTGCAGCTTTGAAGATGACCCTTTTGATCACGATTTTTAGGCATGACAAACAAATGTAGATCAATTACTCTTTGTCGAAGGCACCTAGAGAGCTGTCACTTGCAACCCATACTAAAACGGACATGCTCTTTCAGAATATCAGCTTCATTTGCCTGTCCAGTTCTTCAGTCCCAAGTAATTTTCACATTTTCATGTGTATGCTGAATCTGACCGAATTTCCGGTACCATCTAACTAGGCTGGTCACTACTCCTGTAGTTTCTGGTTAATCAACCTGAAATTTATTCCGATTGTGCAGAATTTCCCGCTCTTTCAACTGATTCGCTTGCCGCATCAATCGGATGCTCAGTTCAGATGTTATATCTGATTGTTTACAAATACGTTTTCTGCAGTGCAACCCTGGGACACATCATCGATTAACTTTGCTCAAAAGTGCAAGGCTTTGTCTACACTTATAGAAAACGCCAATAGGACACCAGCTTATATAGCACGACCACAACCGCTTTACCTTTAAGTAAATTTTGTTGAATAAAAGTTACATGCTGTAGTTACTGTTGTTTGTGTATACACATACACATACACATGCACATTGAAAATTCGGATACACATTACGATACACAAACAGTACTCAAAATGTGTATTTTTGTGTATGTGTATTTGATCAGCAAAAGTCGACAAAATTTCGAACAGAAACGTAAAATGTCTATGTTTTTGCTGCAGTAATAAACCGTAAATATCTTCATAAAGCCTTCAAATGGCCTAAGTAACTCGATTTCAAAGCTATCCAAGGTTTCAAGCAGCAGACATTGAGAGATTTGGTTTTCCTAGCATTTCTGACTGAAAATCTACCAAAAAATTTGCATTTTCAGTACAATACACATACACAAATATACACAAAAATACACATTGTTTTGTTGAATGTGAATACACAAATTACCATACACATTTGAAGGTAAATGTGTATACACATCACATTGAACACATACACAAACGGAAAATCCAATACCAAACAACAGTAGCTGTAGTACATTTAGCGGCTCCATACTAGCAAGAAATTATTGATAAAAGTAAGTTCACTGCAAGTGTATTATTTTGTTACATACATTGTAGTATAATTCGAACGTTCAAACACTCAGTCATAACTGAGTTAAAAATAGCAGAAAAATAATATAACATGGCAATTCATTTACACAGCTTCAAGACCGAGATATGCATCAAAAAACTCCAACCACATGAGGTTGGGTACGTTGCGCTTTATGCAAAGAAGCATAAGAAGATCATGGCAGGAAAGGCTTTTGTATAATTCTTTGTCGCATTTTCTTGCCCAGTTTTGCCCATACAAAGTTTTACTGAAGTTTGCTTCTACTTACAAAAGCAGATTTTAGCGCTGCGCTTTATGAGAGTACTTAGCAACGTTTGACTCTAAGAGTAGCGACAATGGCCTGACTTACCACCTCCAGTCATTACTGTGCCAGTTCTACCACCGCCGTAACACATGTCTTAATCGATGGCAATTTATAGCTAACTGCAGCTTCTTGTGCGCTTTAAGCATCAAGGGCGCAAGGCGTAACCAGCTCTAGCAAAAAAGTCACCAGAAAACATGGGCCAAAATCCTGCAGCGCTTAGGCTTGCATATTGCGCACGTTATAGGTGTACGAGATCTATTGAGCTTTTCTGTAAGAGTAGACAAAGCCTTGCACTTTTGAGCAAAGTTAATCGATGATGCGAGCCAGGGTTGCACTGCAGAAAACGTATTTGTAAACAATCAGATATAACATTTGAACTGAGCATCCGATTGATGCGGCGAGTACATCAATTGAAAGAGCGGGAAATTCTGCACAATCGGAATAAATTTCAGGTTGATTAACCAGAAACTACAGGAGTAGTGACCAGCCTAGTTAGATGGTACCGGAAATTCGGTCAGATTCAGCATACACATGAAAATGTGAAAATTACTTGGGACTGAAGAACTGGACAGGCAAATGAAGCTGATATTCTGAAAGAGCATGTCCGTTTTAGTATGGGTTGCAAGTGACAGCTCTCTAGGTGCCTTCGACAAAGAGTAATTGATCTACATTTGCTTGTCATGCCTAAAAATCGTGATCAAAAGGGTCATCTTCAAAGCTGCACAGCTCCCAAACAAAGCCGAATCGGTGGGTTTGCCTGTAGGTTTTGATACATCCTTACATGGTCAACTTATGTTGAAAATATCAGCTCTGGAGCTCGTTGCCACATAGGCACTTCTTTCAATTGAAAGACACGTCTATTTCGGGTCCCCCGAACTTTAATAAATCGCATCTGAATCTGGCAGTTTTCATCGTATTCAGTTGTTCTCTATTACGTTTGAAAGAGCGGGAAAATCTGTATAAGTGTGTCCAATTTCAAGGTGCTATCTCGAAAGCTGCCAATTTGACAGCAGTTTAAAGAGCATGGAGGAGCCAAATCTGGGAGATCCGGTGCAGCACCCTTCTTTAAACCATTACTCCGGTTTGAGTGCGGCCAGAGCGAAACCGACGCGGCTGTGGGGGTTTCATAATAGGGCAATTCAAATGAGCCAATAAAAATGGGGGGTCAAAAAATTCCATCGGCCGCCCACTGCCTGACTTTTTTTGTCAAGGACTCTTAATAATAAACAACAACATTTCGGCCTTTTCAGTTCCCAATAGACTTCGTTGTCAGCTTTCCACTTCTTTACCTAAGCGTTTGTTTTATGTACCAATTATGTATAACATCCCACCTATCATTTTCAAGTTTCAAGTTTATTCGCTAGCCAGCAAGATGAAGTTTGGCAACAGGCCCTCAAGTCGCCACTGATGACCTATTATGGGAGCCTATAAAACAAACTAGATGTTAGCTAATTAAACCAAAATCCAGCACAAAGGATTCATCCATTGTAAGTTATATGCCTAAGCTGCCAGCTCCGGTGCTCACAGTAGTAGTACTGGATGCTCCCTTCCTCCAACTTTCTGTATGTGGCTTTGTTGTCAGAGGGCTGACGGTAGGTAAAGAACGACCAAATAGGGCTTGTTTTAGTTATGGATAAATCTATAGCATTCAAACAATTCGTCACTCTGCAGCTTTTTTGGCATAAAAAAGTTTAGCAAAAAAGAAATATTAGTTAGACAGTGTATTTTTGCAATTGCGCTGCGAATCATCAATATTCGGTATTATTCAGTTCCGTATTCGGTATTCGGTATTTTTGTATTCGATTGGATCCCTAGTTTTTACCCAATACAGATACCCAATAACATTTTGCATAAGATATTTTGAAGATTTTTGGCTTTTTAAATATTTTGTATTATGAAAAATTGCAATTCTCCAGATGATTGATTACAGGTATTTGGTATCATAACATGATTTTATGGATCCGTGAAACCTGATTTGATTTTCTCATTTATGTATTGACATGGAAAATGGAAGAATGATTGCATAGAAAAGATATTTTTGTGTTTTGCTCACTTTGGACAGAGATAGCAGAACTGGATTAGCTTGCCATACGAATGGCAAAACACTTTTAGAGTAGCCTCTGAGCATATATAGTTGGTTTTTCCACTTATCTTTACTTTTTCAGCACAAATGTTATATGAAAACAGAAAATTTCATTCCGTTTCCCGTATTGAAGTAACTTTGTTTTCCAATAGCTTCACTATGTCTTTCTGACATTGGAATCGATGTAAAGTTATTTTATTGGCTTCAGATTTAGCATTTCCGCAAAGTCCAATTTTTGGACTCATTATTACTGGGGTCTTTAATATTGGCTATTGGGTTTTCCGATATTGTTTCATCTCTACTCCTAATAAGAGGTACTTAAAAGTTTGTGTTGGAAGACTTAATTTGATCAGAATTGATCGTTTTATTGCTTTTTTGCCGCAAGAAAATCGCATTATTCTGACGAAAATGGCTGCCGCGTGAGGGCCTCAAACCGACCCAAATAAGGTCCACTTTATTGCGCAAATGCGCGCTACCGTAGGCGAAAGACAGGCGCATTACTCGCGCATCATAGAGATCTATACAAAATGGGTTGATGCGTTAGAAAGCCCTTGAATTTAGGCGCTTTTCTGTGAAACGGCCATTTTTTATGCGTCAACGTAGTAGAGAGTGAGAAGGCAAAAAAGTCGGTTTTCCGAGCCAAATTAGGTCCACGTACTCTATACCCTAAAAGTACAAAAATGCAATAAGTAATAGCACACTGACCGCAGTCTAATAGCTTCCAGTGATTATGAAATTGTCAATCTAGCTGAAGGTGCTAGTGAAAGTCAGTAGAACGACCTGTTAAAATCAATGTGGGTCGTTCAGTGTCAGAGGCCCTTGGTAGAGTTCGAACTGGTGTTGTATATCGATCGGGTTTATTGGCGTGTTTTCCAGATATTGGGTATCGGTGTTTTCTAACCTAGAATCGTCAAAGTCTAATCCATGAGCCGTTGTTTTTGCACCACTCATATAGAAGTTAGCAGAGTTTAAGCGATATTACTAACGTAAAGCGTCAGTAGTCAGCTTACCGTTTCTAATGACTGGGAAGAATGTACCTTTTCACTGGAATACGATGTTTGGCTCAGCTGAGCAAATATTGGGTTTTTGTGATACTGTTCGCACGCTAGGTCTCCATGTTGTATGTACAGTACGTACGTTCAGTCACCGGTTTCAGCGTATTCGTTCGATGGTCTCTTGGTGTGTGCCTTGTTGTTGATTTGCACCTGCGCTTACCTGCGACACGTGCCTCGTGTGAAAAGCTGGTTGCTCACTGAGAAAAAGGGCATTTTCGGAGTTCTCTACAAAGCCTCGGTTATTGGTACTCGCCTTCACTGGGCTGTCAGCGTTTGCTGCGTATCAGCTGCATTGTACACAGTGTTCCTACGATAACCAAAATGCAACATAAGCTTAAGCAAAAGGTTTGCCGCAATGTTACAGCTTGAAGGTTTCGCTGTTGAACCTGCATACTTGCAGGTTTCACTTCCTAAAGGTGTTAAGAGTGGTGGTGGTAAAAAGGCAAAGAAGACGAGTGGTCCGAAGAAAGGGCACAATCTTCAAATCTCTGCTAAAACACATGCAAAAGTAGAGAAGCAGAAAATATCTCGGGCTGTCACTAAAGCCATAAACAAAGTGAACGAAGATTTGCTACAAGCGCGCGCCGCTCAAGATCTGGGATTACCCGAGGCCTCTACTAGTAAACGCGCAACATAATTACTTGTGCTGAACGAAAACTCGCTGTTCTGTTGGTTTTTACTGAATAAATTTATTTGAGACTACACCAACCAGTCGGTCGTAAGTTTTTGTCCGAAATCGGAAGTCATTGTGTCACCGAAAACTGTGACGCCGGTCCGTTGTGACAGTGGCTGGGCAAAAACGCGTGTCTTTGGCCTCACTTAATTCGTCGTATTTTATTCCAATGTAAATAGATGCGCAAAATTAAGGAGCGCCGATGGTACAGCAGCCCGCAATTAACCAACTGGAGATGGAGTCCGGTTTCAAGGTCATAGAATGACGACACAAATTTGGTTTTAGGGTCGACCGATTGGTAATCTTCTGTTTTCCCGCAGCAATTGTCTTGTTGTAAAGTGACCGCTATGGCAAGCGGACGACTTTGTGACCTTGTTGCAGACGCAATCTGTGTCATGACACACTGACTTTAGACACCGAACAGTTGAAACAAAACGGTTTTAGCTTTTTCTGCCTTCTCATTGGCCTCCACAAGTGGCAACAGCCGTCTCGGGTTAGTTTGAATATCGGTCTGAATGAATGAGTTAGAAATGGCAAAATTACGTTCCGATAGGTCCGGTGACCTTGACACAACTCGACTTTGGCCTAATTCGGACGCCCGTGGCAAAGGTTAGTCGAAAAGTGGAACACAGTTACTTAGATTGGGATTTAAGTTGAGAGATCGTCATTTGGATCAGTGCTGTAACCGAAACCTGCCTTCTCTCTCCGGCAACAATGATCCCTTTTCTAGTGGTGCTATTGGTGGTTGGCTCGCGTGCCCAATACCCTGGCAAAGGAGCCATGTTTCCTGGAGGCCAACAGGCTACTTTCGGAAGTGGAGTTAAAGGATACGCCGGCGGCGGTGGCCAGTTAGCTGCTCCTGGCGGTGGTCAACAGGCTGTTTACGGCGGCGGCCAGCAAACTGGTGGTCAGGTGCAAATGCCCTCAAATTACGGACAAGTGCAAAAACCTGGGCCGTACATGCCTCCCTCGGCAACTCCCCCGCCTTACACGCCTCCTATGCCTACGCAAGCACCGATCGACCCCAAGAGCGAAGGAACGTGCAAGTTCGGTGAGATTCCACACTACTATGTACGTAGAATGTAATGGATAAGACTTTCAGATGCCACCTGCTTCGAGCAGAAGCCTCAGACAGCCATTGCCAACGGTGTCATGTTCCACCGAGTTACCGGAATCACCTGCGAGGAATGCCAAAAAGAGTGTGGAAAGTTCCAGGATTCGGCGTCGCCTTGGATCTGTCGCGCCTTCACTTACGACAACCGATGGTTCATCTGCGATTTGTTCGCCGTTAAGGGCGACACAGCTCCTTACCAACTGGCTTCCTACGCCGGTAGAGACTATTACAGGTAATCTCTCTAGCTACTTCGGTGATCGGGCAACAAAATCTGTTACAGTGTCATGGGCGACGGTTCTTGCGCCGCTGCCTTGGCAGTAGAAGCCACCACTGCCTCTACTGCGGCAGCAACCACAGCCTCAACCTCACCTGGCGAAACTACCACACCAACCACAGCGGCGACCACGACTCAGCCCGGCGCCACCACACAACCAACCACAGCCGCCGCCACCACTGCTGCTGCTGCCACTACTACCCCCACCACAGCCGCCACCACTACGCCGACAACACCCACCACCACTCCTACTACTCCCAGCACCCCGGCGCCCCCAAGTACGCGGTCTTTCGCATACCTTATATTTTTCTAATCTTGTTGATTTTAGTGTGCCCGCCGGATGCACAAGGCAGGCCAACCACGGAAATTTACTGCAAGTTTAGCAACCAGCAACTGGCTAATCCTCAGTTAACACCCTATCCGGCCGCTACTACTGCTGAGGCGTGTGCTACAGCTTGCACTACACATGCGGTTAGAACGGTTTAATTGTTTTGGTACCTAGTTTAAGTGACTATTTACTGGGCTTTTGATTTCAGGCCGGTTTCCCGTGTGAGTCATTCAGTATGGTAGGTGGTGCGTGCCAATTGGACAAGACCAAGTCTACCGTGAAGGACATTGAAACTGAACTGCAAATGACAGATGGCACTGATTATTACGAGAAAGTCTGTCTGCCAAGTAGGTCTAAACCAGCACGGATTGTTTTCTAAAAGGAGATCAAAGTTTTGTTTTAAGCTGCACTGGTCGACCCAACAAAGAACATTTGGGCGGCGGTTCTGAACAAGATTTTGGTCGGTCACGTACAAGAAGTGACAGATGCTACCAACTTGGCTGACTGCAAATTGAAATGCCTGGAGGCCCAACAGAGTTTCGGTTTCGAGTGCAAGTCTGCTATGTTCTATCCTACCGTAAGTTTTTGCTGGTCGATTTCAGCCGTCCGGAAGGGAGTCAACTTTTTACTTTAGGACGCCGACCAGAATTGCCTACTGAACAGCGAAACCCAACATACGCAGCCGGACGTGTTTGTAAATGAAGATCAAGGCGTACATATGATTTACTTCGATGTCAGCAACTCGGGCCGCAGGCTGTTCTCTCGCAAGCTTAAGGTTGGTTTTAGATTAGAGGGAGAGATAGTATGTGCAGCTTTTTGCTTCGTTCAATTTGTCTGAATCACTGGCGCCTCAGCTAGCCGTGCTGTGGCTTGCGCGCTCGCTAGTATCATCAGCATTGCAGGATGATGTGATTCCTGACCGGTGGACGCTATGGAGTCAGTGCGGATTCAGCAAGTCCGGCTACCAGTACAGATACCTGAAGTGCAAGGAGAAGGACGTGAGACGCTGTCCCAAGCAGACCAAACAATGTCCTTGTAAGTTTTACCAGTCTGTCACAGTGTCGATCTTGTTAGGTAGTGAGTTCTATTTCAGTTAGTCAGTTAACCTCTCACGCTAAGGCGCTACGCATGTTGATCGAAGATCAACAACGTGTTGTGGGTGCATGTCTAGCGGTCAAGGATTTGAGGGGTCGAAAGCGATGTCCGCACGGAGTGAGGACAATGGCCAATGGAGACAGGAAGTACTGCCGCAACCCAGTAGATTGTCCGCGGTCGTGAGTGAACCGACCTCAACTCTTAACTTGTATAGAACTGTTCAGTGCGATAATGGACTGACAATTTGGTGTTGCGTACAGTACGAGCTCAGTTCATTGTCACAGTCATAGGCTGGGATAGGAGATTTGTCAGCTGAGTGAGTTATTCAGGGATCTCGGGCTATTTCTTTGTATTTCTGTGTGCTGTCCGTTTGCAGTTATTCGCTAGTGCTGACCTGTCTTCTGTTCGGCTGTATGAGATGCTCACATGATTTTTATTTAACCCGTTGCTGCTTAGTTATTAGTATTTTGATTGAAGTTGTTTGTTTCTCAAAGAAACTCTGTCTCCGATTGGGAGAGAGCAGTTTCTCTGAGACTGAGCCCACAGTACCAAACTACCTTGTGTGAAAATCGACTAATGCCAAAAAGCGCAGTTTGCGCACCGAATAAATTATCTCATTTTTAACAAGCCAACTACAATGCACATACATAGGTCAGCTGTTTTTGTAATCGTTCACTAGAGTTTCGATGTTTTGCGTGCAAATCAGTCGATGCTCGACTTGGCCCAATTCTTGCAATTCTCCGCGTTCTGCACCGCAGTCAATGCTTACCACTTGCTGAAAAGCACCGGGTGCAACATACATCAAGCTTGATTTTCCGTAACTAGGAAAACAACCACTTATCGATCAACATTGATTGTAAGCCCGAATTTCAGGCTTCATGCTCAGACTTTAGACTCTGCAGTACATAAATGAGAAGACAAGTTTGTTTAAAGACAAATTTCCGACTGGGATTTTCCTATAATCGCTATGCATTAGCAATTAGCGAATTAGCAGGTGCCAATTCTTACAGAGAACTTTGACTGCGTTGACTTCTATAGCATAGCACACTTATAGCCTACTATCATACATGTACCCCCTAGCTGAAAAGGCCAACCAACCCTCACCCCCCCGAGACAGGTTAATGGACCCCCCGGCCCAAAAATACAAGTACTAGTAGTGGCTCCCAGTACTAATAAGCTGGCTCAGAAATCACTAATTTTTAGCCTAAAATTCGCTTGAAAAGACTTTAGGAACCGAATTTGGCGTTTCCACTGCTGATATTGAAGAGAAATCAGTGTTTTTGGAAGCCATTTTTGTCATTTTTTGCGTGTTTTTAGCTCTAAAACCCTATTTGGCAGCTTAAAATAGTGATTTTTAGTGTCCTTACTGAAAAAAACGTGCTAAAAACGCATTTCCAGGCGTTTTGGAGCTTTTTCGAAATTTGGGACCCCCGTCTGGGCGAAACCCCCCTCGAGCCCCACCTGAGGAAACCCCTACCCTCCTCTCCCCAGGTCGGGCCGGAGCTGTTACATGAATGTATACCTGCTATATACGTAGTTGCATTGCATACTATACTTTTACACCCGTTGCTGCTTAGTTATTAGTATTTTGATTGAAGTTGTTTGTTTCTCTAAGAAACTCTTTTACACCCATAAACAGCTCATACGCCAAATACGTACGTACGTAGCCATAGAATGGATGACTATCCCAAATCTGTTTAATTGCGTGCGAGACTGAGATAACCTAAGAAAAAGCCGAACCTGTTGAAAGTTGACAGCTGCAGCAGGTTCAATGTTGAACTTGACGTCACCGATAACCAGTCGCGCCTGACCAGACTTAAGAATCTGAACTTTGCCAATCTTGCCTTCCGGGAAGTCCGACAGACAATGCCTTTTCGCCTTGTCTTTGTCCGGCTCAGACGGTTCGGAAGTGGCTGGCGGATCATCGTCTACACACACCTGAAGTATATTTACTGTAGAGTCAGTTGACCGCATAAGACGGGGCCACTAACGGTCAGCAAAAATTGTACCGTCTGTCTGTGGAAGAGTTCGAAAATATCTAAGAAACCGTGCCATTTACGGGAGATTGCATGAAATTTATGAAGAAACTGTATTTCAGGACCGAAGAGCAACATGAGAAACTACACTTTGCCTGCATTTCTGCAGCTTGTCGTTGCTTTTCAAGCTCGGCTTGGCGACGTACATTCTCCGATAACATTGCACTCAGTATGTTGGGCAGTTGAAAGAACAGCAAATTTCTTGTCTGATCACTATCTGAAAGATCAAAACAAGATGGGGACTAAGACGAATCACTGAATACAACACGATTTCAGAATTCAGCAGAAACGTTACTATTTTGCTATTCTGTCTACAGGAAACAGAACCTACCTTCCATTTCTGTCAGAAGTGGACCGACCGATTCTGCCGGTTCCGGAGAATCGACGATTCGACTGGTCGACTGACTCACCACTTCTGCCTTTGGCTGATGCGCGATGGCTGTCACATCCAAAGGACGTATTTTACCCGATCGAAGGTCCGATATGAACTTAAAGAAATTGAACATGAATGTACGTAAGCACCGTGAAGGGGCAAAAGCGCCCTCCTCCTATGCAGCGAATCTGACCTATTCAGCCTTGTACTTCCGGCGATACAGAGCGGCAATTACTAACCAATTTTCCAATCCCTTCCCAAAATAACAATTTTTTATAACTCTATTTACCACACGAACCCTTTTGTCCCTTGCACATCATTAACGTAAACTATTATTAGTGCACCGTTGGCGCGTTGCCCTGTGTCACGTCGGCCCTGGCAACTGCGAGAGCGGTTGTTCATGGGATCGAAACCGGTCGAAACAACTGGAAGTATATGGATTACCAGTTAAACGAAACATGCTAAAAAGTTAGCGGCTGGGCGGTGAAAAAACGGCGACACGTACAGTACATACACGCATAATAGCGTACAGGAGATGCGAAATGAGCCAGGCCTGACCGTAGGACTTTTCGGTGCGCACGTCAAATCGTATCGTAAACTACTGAAACCTACAGAATCTCGTTGATACAGACTGTCCAAAGCTTTTTGGTCGGCGTCGGCGTCATCGAACAAGGAAAAATCAGGTTGTAATTGATGTTCTTCATCGCCTGCCTCAATTTTCACTCTACGTAACAGACCAGAGTCCGATTTCGATGAGCCAGCTACAAAGGTACAATCTGACAGATATCAGACTAGGCTACTGTTCAATTTGAGAGAGAGAGAGAGAGAGAGAGAGAGAGAGAGAGAGAGAGAGAGAGAGAGAGAGAGAGAGAGAGAGAGAGAGAGAGAGAGAGAGAGAGAGAGAGAGAGAGAGAGAGAGAGAGAGAGAGAGAGAGAGAGAGAGAGAGAGAGAGAGAGAGAGAGAGAGAGAGAGAGAGAGAGAGAGAGAGAGAGAGAGAGAGAGAGAGAGAGAGAGAGAGAGAGAGAGAGAGAGAGAGAGAGAGAGAGAGAGAGAGAGAGAGAGAGAGAGAGAGAGAGAGAGAGAGAGAGAGAGAGAGAGAGAGAGAGAGAGAGAGAGAACAGTTTGAACCACAGAAACAGTTGACAGTTTGGGGTTGCACCAAGCAGGAGCGGTACAAAGTTGAGAGTCTGTTTAAGTTCAGCATTTTTACGCACCAACAAACATACCTCCTCCACTCTCCCGACCAAATCCGCCGGCGCGGTTGGTCGCTTTGTCTCTGGCTGCAAAGCCTTCAGAGAAAACGCCTTCTGTAGCAACAAAACGTTTGCCAGCTTTTGGTTTGCTTTCCCTTTTCCTCTTCTGATGATCTTTCGCCGACTGCTTCGAGTTATCGCTTAAAACGCAGCGAGTAGTATAGCGGAGCAGAATGAAGTGAACACAGACGACCTACTCAACTACTTCTTTCTTCTCTTCCTTTTTACCAGCAGCTGCCAAGTTCGGTTTGAACTGGCGTTTCGAAGCATTGGAACTGCCTTTTCCCCGTGACGACATTTGAACATAGGACTATGCTACTTAATCATGTATTTGCGAGAAGCATGAAAAGAATGTAAGCGACTGGATTTGCGCTAAGCGCCGTTTATACGCTTATTCAATAACTCGAACCTTAAGCAAATGTAGTTTAGTCCATCCATGGTAGTCGATAAAGAAGCGCAATGAATCAACCAGGCATCATCACGGATAAAACAAACAAGAATGCTCAGGGACCAGAAGAAAATAACAATCGTTACGCAATGTAACCAGGGCACTGTACCGAACGTGGCAGTAGTTTCTGTTTTTTCCTCAATAAAACCAATCAAAACGAGCCAGTTATGCACAGGCCGACCGGCTACTGGCACAACTAGCAACAATTCTAGCAAGATTTTCAAGTTTTCCATTTCGATTGTCAGCTATAGAAAGATGCCGTCACATCTGGCAACAAAAAACGCAACTCAGTTACCATCAAAGACAATTAGGAAAGAGACGAACAATTACAGATCACAACCAGGCATGGCGTCATCACAGCACCGTCAGGTCGTCGACTGGCGGGGCCAGTTGACTGGTATCAGTAGGCGGCTCGTTGGCTCGAACCCATTCGCCGGCGCGAGTTTTGATTAAGGCTAGCTTTGAGCGCAGCTCCGAGTGGGTGCGTTGGTTAGACTGGAACTCCTCGTTTTTCTTGTAATAGCTGAACTTGCTCTGAATCTCGCGTTCAATCTAAACAGACCAGACAATCACTTTCCAGCATTTCTCGAAATATCCGCTGATCGGCTATTTATGGATGTAAGGAAGGATGAGACAGAAATCATAGGCTGGAGCCGCGGGCTACTACTAGCACATCAGATCGCAAAGTACCGAATGTTTGCTCACCTGAACGGAAAATTTTGCACAGCTAGCTAATAAACCTGAGATTTTTTCCTGTGAATTTGTCAGCCACTAGAGTTTAAACAAACGAAACTCTAGACCGATTTTAAGAGGAAACGGCCCAGAATTGAGCTCACGGCAGCCTTCCAAATTTTTCCATTCAGGTAAGCTGACCGGAAAATAGTTACTTTTTACCGATGCGTAACCTAAACTGTTATAGCAACCACAGTTGTTAGGGTCAAAAATTTAAAAAACTATTTATAAAAAACCTTTTTTGAAGGCTCAAATTTTTTTTTGAAAAATCAACATGCAAATTAAGGCAAAAAGTGGGAAAATTCACGTACATACATGCAATTTTTAGTAGATTCTCTGGAAACAGCCAACATTTTATCTAGTAACGTGCATAATAAATACTTCTTTTGCACTGAGCCTAACAGCGACTGCTTAAGAAATCCTTCCTTAGGTTCACCTAAAAGTGTCTCTAAAGAAAATATTCGGAGAAATTATGCAGTTATAGGCAGTGTTTAGACCTGTATTGTCGTCTTCGAACGGGTTTCTTAACTGACTTGAGGTGCAAAAGTGGAAAACTTGTTGTAAGTACCTGTATTATCACGCTGGACCCCTTTAAGTCGATTTTCAAAAATTTTTTTTTTCAAAAATTTTTGGCCGTAAAAAAATTTTTTAACAACTGTGATAGCAACCGACCTTTCTCTGCTCTTTACTACCAGGCTTTGTGCTTTCCAGTCGTTTTCCCATCGAATCGAATTCGTCGGCCACTCTCTGCAGCACTTTGTAGCAGTCCATGTACCTTGGATAATCGTCCTGAAGCAACAGTCGGATTGTAGCAGCGTCCGGTCGGCGGGCGGCGTTACGTTAAAAATTTTGGCGTATTTTTTGTACTCCTCGTTCGACTTGATAGCAGGAAACTGGAGCGAGTAGTCGACAGTCTCGGTGCAGACGTTCGGAATCTCCGGCGAGCCGGTCGGGTCTTCCGGGGGCGACTGACTAGATGCTTTCTGCTGCTTCGCCGCCGACTGCCAGGCCGAGCTTGGCGGCTCGTCACTGGGCTCGCCGATCGGGCGCTTCGGCGGCCGCACCGGTTGTGGTTGCAACTGCTTCCGCATCTCCTGTTGCGTTGGTATCAAGTCATCCACGATCGACGTCTTGCCGGCAGGAGAGACCGTACTTCCGGTACCTACAACACACTACTTTGAAAGAATCGGCTATTTCTCAAAAGATTTGGTGCCGGTCGACGAGATAGAGGCCTCAGGTGAGACAGTCAGGCACTTAACGCCGTTTATGCTACCGACACCATATAAGGTGCCGGTACCATTATATATGGGTATTGTACCTAGGGTAGTGGTACCACATGGTACCGGCACCATATATGGTACTGTCAGCATATGGTACCGACACCATATAAGGTGCCGGCATACATGGGCCGGGGGGTCTGGGGGGGTTGCCCACCCCCAACTTGGGCTCGACCCCCCCACCCACCTGGAGCCGACTTTTGTTCCTGACCCCACCCACCAAAATCGCTGCGACCCCCCCAAACCAGCAGGCCCACCCCCAAATTTTCGGATTTTGACTACCCCCAACCCATTTTTCCGGCCCATGTATGGGTGCCGGTACCATAATGGTACCGGTACCTAGGGTAGTGGTACCATGGTACCACGTTCGGCGACTGTGGTGGTACCATTATGGCACCGCTACCCATGGCCATGGGTGCCGGTGCCATATATGGTGACGGTACGATATGGTACGAAATCCGAACAGAGTGGTACCATGGTACCGGTAACAACGCGAAGGTAGGGGTACCATAATATATGGTACCACCACATGCCCCGAACGTGGGGGTACCATACATGGTACCACTACCTAAGTTACCGGTACCATGGTACCGGCACCTAATATGGTGTCCGTACCATAAACGGCGTTAAGTGCCTGACTGTGATACATTGTGGCATCACTCACTGTCTAACTGGTAGTGTACGTCGAAAATGCCTGTTTAATGTCGGTCGCCCATAGAACAAACAGTCTGAAAGAACTCTACCGGAGCTGGGAATAGCAGGCTTCTTGTTGAGTTTGTTCCTGACCAACTGCTTTTCGAAGGCCACAAAGCCAGGCCACATCAGATCGACTTCTTTGAGTAAACTCGGTTTGAGCATAAATTTTTGACCCGAACTATCACCGCGAAAAACTGTGCCCACCTGTAATAGCAGAGAGCCTTCTATACAAAATTAGTAACCTTTATCCAAAAATTAAATGTCCATTCGAAAAATATGAGCCACCTGGCGGTTTTTTGCGAATAACTTCTCTAGGAGGCCTCGTGACCAAAGTTGTAGACAAGGTCGAGCTCCGGCCCTGGGTGAACTCTAATCTGCGCTACGTTTACTCTAAACACTAGTTTGCGCAACATAAAAATGAGCTTTCCCCCTAATTACGAATTGAAAGCACTGCAGAAATCGAATCTAGAGTCTTTGGCGGCTCCAATGAAGCATTTATGACGTTTCTAGGTCAAACCGTTCCGGAGATATGGCCGGTCAAATTTTGCAAAAATCGCCGAAAATGGCATTTTTTAAAAAAATTTCACAAAAAAGGGGAAACATAGGCAGACCGACGGATTTGGCTGAAACTTCCTGAATGGGGTATTTCATGACCCCTGGAATCAATTCTGACACTTCTGAACCAAAAAACCCTGTAACCGTAGCACGGGATGGTACAGCTGAAAAAACGGGGTACTTAAAACACAAATTTTCCAAATTTGCATGTCAGAAGTAAGTGCGTTGTAATGGTAGACGTTTTCAAACACCTAAGAAGTGATTGTGGATGCTCATAATGGCATTGGACTGCTCAATCTCGTATGTCAGAGCCGGACCACCTTACTTTGGGAGGCGAACAACGCTAACAGGGTGGGGCTTTCAGGTTCGGGAAGTGTCAGAATCGATTCCAGGGGTCATGAATACAGGAAGTTTCAGGCAAATTCCGTCGGTCTGCCTATGTTCCCTCTTTCTTGAAAAGTTTTCAAAAAAACTTTGACCAACCATATCTCCGGAATGGTTTGACCTAGAAACGTCATAAAAGCATCATGGAGTCCCCAAAGACTCCAGATTCGGATTCTGCAATGATTTCAATTTCGTCGCAATCAGGGAAAAAGCTCATTTTTATGTTGCGCAAATTAGTGTTCAGAGTAAACGTAGCGCAGATTAGGGTCCACCCCGGGCAGCACCTTGTCTGCAACATTGGTGATAAGGACCAACTCGCTCCAAGGCCTCCTCCTAAAAAGTTATCCGCCAAAAAAACGGCCAGGTCGTTCATTTTTGAACGGCCTATAAGAAGATAAAATTGTGTTCGCCCTGTGTTGTTGATCAGCGCGAGGAATCGGAGTCTCAAGCGAACACAAATTTGTTTAGTGCGTAGCCAACCTAACAAACAGCGGCGTTTTCCAAAACGACCGGTAGAACGAGTAAACGGATAAGAGGATTACCGCCCTACTACCGGTGCTCGATAAGTGGAACAAAACTACCCGTCCCTGACCGGTGGCCAGCCCAGTTGTAGATGGGGCTGAGAACAAGACAATAAGCTCTCCAGTCGTCCTGCCGGTCAATTTGGAAAACGCCTGAGGTTTGCTGATTTGAAAAAGGCAAGGCGAACGTACTTCCTGCATAACAGCTTCCACTGACTTGCGGTCGGACTCCGAGAGACCATCGCGACTGAGCTTCTCGAGAACGTAGTTTTTGTCCATCGGCTTGAGAACCAGCAAATGCACGATGCGATCGCGCAGCGACTTCTTCATGAGCTCCGGGTTTCTGGGCTGCTCCGGGGGCACCGGACTAGCGCGACTGACCGTTGCAGAGGAAGAACCGTTCTGAGCAGACAAGCGAGAGTAGCTTTAGCGAGAGAGAACAACCGGTTATGTACTTTCAAAGTCTGCAGTTTGGAAGACAGTTTAGGGCCGTGCGTCGAGCCGCCGCTCTTGCGCGAATGACCGTGGGGAAATTTGGTGGTCTTGGCTGTGTGCTGGTTCTGCTCCTCGGCGATCTGCATTGTGCGTTGTCGCGTCTCTTCGAAGCTCTGTTCTGTGGCAAGCACCTGCAATCTCTCTCTTCTTAGCACAGCATTTCCGATTGAATCTTTACTACTGAGGGGCGTAGCGGTTCCAGCAATATTAGCGAAAATCAAATCGCTTTTATTTGAAAAGAGGCCACACCTAACTTACGTTGTTCTAGAGCTGCTTATAGGAATAAAAATCTGTCCAAACATTCCGGAGGTGGAGTCAAATCTCGGAGTCTGCGCAAGTCCTTAATGTTTTTTATACAATAGTAATATTCCGGTACAGATTATTTTGTTGCAGCAGTCAATGAAACTAGCCTTCGATTCATGTTTAGCTAACAAGGCAAAATGATTCAACACCTCCGCGTTTCATAAACCCAAGGTCAGCGAAAGAGCCTAGCAAAAAAAACAGGACATTGAATGTCAGCGTGATAAATTAAATTAGCAACGTTACTGAAAAAAAGTTTGCCCGACGCACTGCCCGCTGGACGTAGTACGAGTGCCCGCGAGTGATTTTTTGGCGAGAGAGAGAGAGAGAGATTGGCATAGAATTCTCTTCAAGCAAGTAGGAAACTAATAAAAGGAACGAACCTGAATTCGTTGACTGATGGAGGACAACCAGGTATACCCATCCCCTGATTGTGTCGACTGTATAAGTTCGAGACTGCCCTGTGGACCCAACTCGGCCAAGCTGAACCGAAATTTGTCGGTCTCGGATAGGGCCAGAACTCCGTTGCCATTCTGCGCGAGAGTGAGCTTGATGCTGCCGAGTCGTTTCTTGTCCAGCGCCTTGAGACTTGTGTCGGTGAGCTTAAGAAGAAAGCCGGAAACCCGTTTGTTCGATCGACTGGCGTTCAGAGGAAACACATCGGGAGCTGCCATCACTGGCAACTCTGAAAAGCGCCGAGTCAGTCAGAAGCACTTTAGAAAAACACGTAACACAGCGGCGCAAAGAGACTTCCTAGAAATTTCAACGCAACCTGTGTAAACAGGCCATCGACAGTCAATTTTTTGTTTGCTTTAGGCCGCAGCTAAAAACTGTCCATTTTTCATAGTGATCGATGCCCGGGTCCGTCACGCAAGACCAATATAAAGTTTAAGCTCATAAATAAGAGCGCAAAGGCAGTAAACAAGTTTGATTAAACCAACCGACCGGTTCAACCGGCGCTGTGAAACGCCAAACGCAACTTACCAAGAAAACAGCGAGCTGCAGTGTAGAGGTTTTTAGCTGGCAACAGGGGCCGCACTAAAACATGGCGTAGAAACGACCGAAAACCAGTTACATACTGGAAGTAATCGCGAGTTAAAACCTTTCTCGCGACGTGAATTTTGACATCAGCAGAGCGTTTTCGGCTCTCAATAACCCACTAACACAGGTCGCAAAAATTTATTCGCACGCTCGCACCACGTGTCCAGTCCAGCCGGCGGGCCGGCCGAGCGGCGCGCCGAAAACAGCGAGCGGTAGCGCGAAGTGGAGTTTTTGCGCAGAAAAACAGCTATAATCTACCAGACGTACCACTGATCGGTTACAATTACAGCAGCGCGCAGAACAGAAGTTAAAGTTGCATAGTAGCGAGCGACTGGTATTTAATCAAAAGGACAGTTTCAGGTCAATCATCGTCTGGCTGACCATGCGACAAACAGAAATCAACGAGATCTCGCGCACCACCACTCATGATCATGATAACAATGCACCACAATAAGCGTTTGAACAAATCGACAACAACCTTCCGAACAAACAAACAAGCAGGGCAAGCAATGCGAACGCGCAAAGGCACACAGTCAGTCACCTGGCTGGCAAACAATATCTATAACTCTCAGATCAGAACGAAAATAAATAAATAAACATTTATCATCACTGCACTAAACTTTTCAACTGCGGAATTTCCTGCTACTTTAAACAGTGGAACGAATGCAAACCGAATCAATCAAAAT
>JASANB010002732.1:0-18824 GCA_030248155.1 Sabatieria punctata
GAATAATTCGGTGCTTACAAACTATACGGTGTTATACGGTCGGTATATAATTATTATTTTAATATGTCGTATAATACCGTATTACCCTAATTAATATGAGAAAGGGTTATACAGAGTGTACCACGCTTAGACCTATTTTGTAGTGACTACTAACTACTAACCACTAACTACTAATGTTTGGGGTTTTATGACGTCATCAAGACTACAAATTGACTACGACTACATATTCAGATTTAGTGACTACAAATTGACCACAAAATACCTTTTGAATTTGTGAATTAGTAGTCAGCAAATTGTGGAATTTAGCTGGTTACATCATGCACATTGGCCATTTAGAAACGGAAATGGTTCCATTTTATCGGTGGATTTTTGTTAATTGAGTTTTTTCACTACTTTTGACAACTATTTAGTCATTCAAAAGCAATTTCCCTGTTATATTTTGGAATATTAATTGAATTTCTAACCGTTTGTAAACAAAGCAAAGCGCACGTTCGTTTGTTTCTTGGTAAACAAAGCATAATATAGGTAGAATAATAAAGAAAATATACAGGGTGTGTCAAAAAAAAAACAACCCAGCAGAGTTTTTGCAGTAGCAGCCGCAAATCTCAACCGATTTGAATGAATCCTGCTTTAAATGAAAGATAAATAAATTCGTGAAAGACAGGTGAAGGCCCTATTAAGATACGATGCTTAGTTCCTGAGATATTTTCCTTCAAACTCAAAACAGAGATTTTGGCAGTGAACAAGAGCGATTCCGTTGCACTTCACAACAAAACGGATTCCTAATGCTGAGGGGCAACAAGACTTTTACAAATGAAGTAACCAAGCATGTGTGGCACCAGAGTACTGTTATTTTAATATATTAATATTAAAATAAAACTATTATTAATAGTGTCATTTTAATAATATTAAATCTATATTAATATTAAAATAGAGGGCCTACTATCATATTAAATTAAATTAAAAATACAAAGAGGGGCTGAATATTAAAATTTATTTTTAATAGTATTTTAATAGCATTTTAATAGTTTGACCTTGTTTGACAATGAAGGGGTTAATTTGATTAGAATTTAAATCAGAATTTTACCTGAGAAAATGATGAAAATTGAAGGTGTCTGACAGCCCTCTGAATCTCGAATCTTGGAAACTGTGGAGCTTTTCTCAGTAATAGGCATGAATGACAAAAAGACTTTAATCTACTCTATAACCTATGTAGCAGTCAAAAAGTCTCTATAACTATGCATCAATATTTTCCTTCAAATTTTAATGCCTAGGTTCTGTTCGAATATCTTAACAGGTCATCTGCGGAAGGGGGACGGGGTTGGTGTGGTGGGTCTGGCGCCGGCCAGAGGGGTCTGAGCCCAAATTTTGGGAGGGGGTTGGTTGGGCACTAAAAAACGCTCAAAAAGCATAAAAATCGCAATTTTTCGTCAAGAACCGCTAATTTGGGCTGAAATACAGCTGAAAAGTGCTGTCTTACAGGCGATTTTGGCAATTTTTGTGTCTGAAGTTGCAGAAAATCGCAAAAATTTGCTCAAAAAATTACTTGCCAGAAAAATCGGAATGGGGTCGGAACGGAACAGTCGTCTCGAAGGAGGGGTCCCCATCCGGGGGGTCTGGCGGCAGACCCCCAAACTCCTCTGTGTATGCTTAAAACCATGTTCAGACAAAGTCATTTTAAAAAGAATGGTTATGAATTTACAGAGAAAAATGCTTCTAAGTTGGATCTCTGATTCAATTTTCAACTTACACTAGCAATTTCAAGCCAACGATGTTGTTTCACCAATTCGCTAAAGTGTGTCCAAAACTTTTTAAGTTCATTTTAGAATCTACTATTAAAATGCTATTAAAATACTATTAAAATTGTTATTTAATAGTATTAATATTAAATCTAAATTAAAACTAACAGTGGACTATTGTATTAATATTAAATTAAAATTAAAATCGGCTAGTTCTATTATATTAATATTAAATTAAAATAAAATTTCACTATTAAAATAACAGTACACCAGAGAAACCTCGTTGCGTTAGCCCTGAGCAGTAGGAATCGGTTTTATTATGAGGTGCAACAGAATAATAAAAATCGCTCTTGTTCATTGCCAAAATCTGTTTTGACTTTGAGTGCAAATATCTCAGGAACCAAGCATCATATCTTAATAAAAGCTTCACCAAACTTTCGAGAAATAATTTATCTTTCATATAAAATAGGACTCACCGAAATCGGTTGAGATTTGCGGCTGCTACAGTAAAAAATCTGCTGGGTCGTTTTAATCTCTATTGTGCACTGCCAAAATCTCTGTTTTGATTTTGAAAGCAATTATCTCAGGAACTAAGCAACACATCTTAATAAAAGCTACACCAATCGTTCAAGAATTTATTTATCTTTCATTTAAAGCAGGATTCATTCAAATCGGTTGAGATTTGCGGTTGCTACAGCAAAAAATCTGCTGGGTTGTTTTTTTTTTGACACACCCTGTATATTTTGAAGTTGTAACCAAGAAAACCGTGTATTTTGAAGCTAATCCAAAAATTTGAAACTTTTGTGATAGAAATAAACAGGCATTTTTGGCATCACGCCTAGTAGAAAAAAAGATGTCATTCCTTAAGAGTCAGTCTCTGAACCGATCGAGTCTCATTCTTCAGACCCAAAATTGAAACTTTGGCGCAGGAAGTTGAAAGTTGGTGCACTGATACCCCTTGATGAGTTGTTAAACCACTGGAAAGGAATACCGAATTCGACGCTCCACGCTCGAGATATAACCCCGCGAAAATCGGCTCTCTTAACTATGGGACCAAAATTTCAAACTCGCATTTCTAACTTACCAGTTGGAGTTTGAAGTTGAAAATTGTGGATTTTACATAACTTTTTGAGTACTTTAAGATTACATAGTCCAATTTCGCTTTTGAGTAAAAAAATTTTTTTCGACCTCCTTTGGCGCCCCATAGCTCGTCTGCAACCCCCCTAGTCATATCTTTTTATTTCAGATTATTGTAGCGCTATCAATTAGCTACCTTTTGGTATAAAATACGCCGAGCCAGCTGCCCGCGTTTTTGAGAAATATGGCTTCAAATTTGAAAAACCCCAGACTTTTGCATTATTTTTTGTGCATAAAATTTCCAACTATGATTTCTAACCTACCAGTTGGAGTTTGAAGTTGAAAATTGTGGATTTTGCACAACTTTTTGAGTACTTTAAGATTACGCAGTCCAATTTCGCTTTTGAGTAAAAAAATTTTTTTCAACCTCATTGGCGCCCCATAGCTCGTCTGCAACCCCCTAGTCATATCTTTTTATTTCAAATTATTGTAGCGCTATCAATTAGCTACGTTTTGGTGTAAAACACGTGGAGCCAGCTGCCCGCGTTTTTGAGAAATATGGCTTCAAAGTTCAAAAACCCCGAATTTTTGCATTATTTTTGTGCGTAAAATAATGCAAAAGTCTGGGGTTTTTCAACTTTGAAGCCATATTTCTCAAAAACGCGGGCAGCTGACTCAATGTACTTTATACCAAAAGGTAGATAATTGATAGCGCTACAATAATCTGAAATAAAAAGATATGACTAGGCCGGGTTGCAGACGAGCTATGGGGCGCCAAAGGAGGTTGAAAAAAAATTTTTTACTCAAAAGCGAAATTGGACTGCGTAATCTTAAAGTACTCAAAAAGTTGTGCAAAATCCACAATTTTTAACTTCAAACTCCAACTGGTAGGTTCGAAATCATAGTTGGAAATTTTATGCACAAAAAAATAATGCAAAAGTCTGGGGTTCTTCAACTTTGAAGCCACATTTCTCAAAAACGCGGGCAGCTGGCTCGGCGTATTTTATACCAAAAGGTAGCTAATTGATAGCGCTACAATAATCTGAAATAAAAAGATATGACTAGGGGGGGTTGCAGACGAGCTATGGGGCGCCAAAGGAGGTCGAAAAAAATTTTTTTACTCAAAAGCGAAATTGGACTATGTAATCTTAAAGTACTCAAAAAGTTATGTAAAATCCACAATTTTCAACTTCAAACTCCAACTGGTAAGTTAGAAATGTGAGTTTGAAATTTTGGTCCCATAGTTAAGAGAGCCGATTTTCGCGGGCTTATATCTCGAGCGTGGAGCGTCGAATTCGGTATTCCTTTGCAGTGGTTTAACAACTCATCAAGGGGTATCAGTGCATCAACTTTCAACTTCCTGCGCCAAAGTTTCAATTTTGGGTCTGAATAGAGCAAAGGGGCAAAACTCGATCAGTTCAGAGACTGACTCTTAAATTTCCACCTCTCCCTTGTTTGGTTCACTATTTTAGATTTTCAAATCTTGTTTAATATCCTAAACCTAAAAATTTGGTGATTTTATTCAAAATTTTGATGACTACAAATTGACTACTAACTACGACTACATATTCAAAATCTGGAAATTTTGAGACTACTAACTAAGACTACAAATTATTTTTGGCGATTTTTAGAGACTACTAACTACGACTGCAATTTAAAATTTGTAAAAGAAATAGGTCTACCACGCTGAGTGTTACTCGTTTGATGATTTGCAGCACAGCATGCGACACCATGTGAACGGAATTCAACCAAGTTTTCTACAAATTTAGTGCCAAGAGTAACTTACATAGTAAGCCCAGAGTAACTTACATAGTGACACTGTATGTCTGTTAAATTTGATTGAATTCCATTCACGTAGTTGCGTGCCGCTAACTATCAAACTTGTACAGCCTGTACGTGAAAAATGCAAAGTTCGCTGTGTTTTTAACAGACTTAGCACGGGAATACTGAAAGAAAGCTATAAAACTTGCAGCATTCCAACGCAACAGTATCAGTGGAAGGCTGTGAATTTCCGGAAGTGCACTGCGAGCAGAGCAAGGAGGTCTACGCTCAGGTGCACGCCCAAATCGTGCCTAACAAGACTCGTCTACACCAACTGGACAGTGTTCTGCCCGCCAATCAGCGTTCCAACCGGCATCACGTGATTATGTTAATTTTCGACGCTGTCTCCAACCTCAACTTCTTACGGTTGTGTCCTAAGAGTGTACAGGTGCTGAAGACACTGTACGGGGCCACTTTTTTCCAAGGAATCACCAGAGTCGGGGACAACAGCTACAAAAATGCTCTTGCCTTCTTTGCCGGTATGTTTCTGTGCAAAAATTGAGGTACTGTACGTAGAAAGATAGCACACCCCTCTTACATGTACCTTCATTTTGGTGCCGAACAGACCCGGGATTCATTGTTGTGTTGTGTTTGCCACTATGCCCAAGCCAAAGACCAAGTTCGCTCAACCCACTCAACCGCCTAGACGTTCGACTCGTGGCAAGCCTAAGGCCGCTCCAGTCTCCCATTCCTCTTCCGCTTCCTCAACTCATCTCTCAAATACCACAGATGTCTCTCCCACTCTTCAACAGCGCCCATCCCATCCACATCCACAACTTTCTGTCAACCTTCCGCGTCCTTCTGTCTACTGTTTCGATCAGTCAGCCAACGATGTCTCCTTCGCTCACTGGTCTGCTGATGTCACCTCCTTCGTACAGCAGTCTGGTCTGCAATGGTACAAGGTTCTCGAAGACGCTCTCGACCCTGACGCGCGACAACAATTCCATTCGCTTCCACCGGACCAAACCACAACTCTCGAGTCAGCTCTCGCCGCATTGGAGCCGCTGTTGCAACCCAAAGAATCTCCGATCCACATCGCCCTCTCACTCCTCCAACATCAACCAACTCCTGACGTCATCAAGTTTTCCCACTTTTTCAAGCAACAGTTCTCTCGTCTCCCTGATGCCAACACCCTCGCCTCCGCTTTCTACATCAATCTGCTTCCTCACCACGTCAAGAAACACATGGTCCACTATCTCTCAGATCCAACTCACCCTCATGACATCCATGCGGTGGTTACAGAGGCCATCAGGTACCACAACACCGAGCAAGCAGTTCACAACTCTCTCACTCAACGTTCGTCTCCCTCTTCAACCCCACAACAACGCGCGTCCGCTGGTTCCCCTCCCAGGTGTTACAAGTGCAACAAAGTCGGCCATCTCGCCCGCCAGTGTCATTTGCAACCGGTCTCTTCCAAGTCTGCTCCTATCAAGTCAACTCCAGTCTCTCCTGTTCATCCAGTCGTTCGCCGTACTGCTCTTCTCAACTCTCGGCCGTGCCCTCCTTCCCCTTCACCTCAGGACGCTTGTCAGGCACAGAGGCGGCCACGTCGACACTCGTCCAAAGAAGGTGCACCCCAGCTCACGCCATTCGCTAGCAGAGCCACCGGTGTCATCACATGGTTCAACTCTCGCTATGGATTCATCTCAAGCTCCGATTCTCCTCAGCACTACTTCTTTCTCTCGTCTCAACTTCACTCTTCTGTGTCCCAGCTTGCAATGTGCGGCAGAGAGGAGGTTCAATTTGATGTTCTGGATGGCCAGCCTCACTATGTGGCGGTCAACATTACACCCACTGCTTCTCGGTCGGCTTCTGGCTCTCATTCCCACGGCTTCTACTCTCCCGGGTCTCGGCACCAAAATGAAGGAGTTTATTGTAAATACACTAACAAACAATGACAAGAGGTTAGACCAGTGGGTGTTATATAGTGTGAATCTCTTTCAGTATGTACTGTACTGGCTGGGTATAGATGTAACAGACCCGGCCCGGCGCGGGGGATGGGGTTTCCCGTCAGATCGGGGGAGGCTGAAGGGGTCTTTCGCCTTGACGGGGTCCAAAATTTCAAGAAGCTCTAAAACGCCTGGAAATGCGTTTTTAGCACGTTTTATTCAGTAGGAGACTAAAAATCGCGATTTTATGCTGCCGAATAGCGTTTTAGAGCTAAAAACAAGCAAATCATGACAAAAACGGCTTCCAAACCACCCGATTTCTCTTAAATATCAGCAGTGGAAACGCCAAATTCGGTTTCCTAAAGCTCTTCAAGCGAATTTTAAGCTAAAAATTAGTGATTTTTGAGTCAGCTTGTTTGTACTGGAGCCACTACGTACTACAGTACTTGTATTTTTGGGTCGGGGTCCCTAAACTGTCTCGGAGGGGGTGGCTTTTCTAGCTAGGGGTACTCCCCAAACTTCCCCCTAGTACATGTACAGGGTGTCCCAAAATGATAACATTTCTTTCAGCTGCGATTTCCGCAAATTTTTACGAAATTGGCTAAAATTTGAAGCAAAGGTGCAAAAGTAGGGGAGATTTTGTGTGTTAAAATTTGGTGGACCAGACTAGAGCGAATCCTGATAAATTCACGACTATGTGAAATTTGTTAATAGACAAAACCAGTACACATTTGAAATTTCTATGTGCATACCATACACATACAGATATAGAAACGAAATTGGTGGTATTTTACACTAGTTTTTTGAGTGAAAGAACTTTTCTGTTGTAGGCAGATACCATGGCAACTACTCAGACGACGTGATCTTCAAGCAATACTGGGACGATTGGGATTTAATTTGGAAGCGGTTCGGCCGCTCAGGATACCTCAGCTTAGACGTTCAGGACTCCTCCACCAACATCTTTCTTTACCTCAAGAAAGGCTTTCGCAAACAACCTACAGACCACAGACAACGGTTTGCTTTTATGTACAATGTACCGACAGTGTAAAATTTTGAAGATGCTTGGTTGGACAGGTGCCCGGAGTCTTCAAAAACTTTTTAGAAATTCTGGAATACAAGACAATGTCCATTCTTGCTTTCTACCGCAATCGTAAAGGGTGGTACTGTACTGACAATAGGCCCCTTTGGGTCACTTATTGAAAGTCTGTATTGTTCCAGGGTATTTTGGCTAGCCTGCGACAAGCTGCCAGGTTGTTCGCACTACTCGATGCCTTGTTACGGCAACAATGCGAAGCACCGTATACAGCTGGATTACCTGAGTCAATTTCTGACCAAATACCCCAGAGATCGGCCGAAATTCGCCATGTTCTGGAATACCTGTCTCTGCCACGACTACATCGAACGCCTGGCCTATGTGGACGAGGACTTGGCCGACTTCCTCATCAAGCACCATCACATACTCAAAGAGTCGTGTCTGTTTGTGATGGGCGACCACGGTCACAAGTTCAGCTCGGTCAGAAACACGGTGATCGGTCATTTCGAGGCCAACATGCCTTTCCTCTCTTTCTCCGTGCCTCACTCTCTCAGCAGCAAGCACCCCCAGATAAAACAGGCCATGAACTACAATTCTAAGGTGGGCTTTTGTACGCACTCCTCAAGCAGAGCCTTCAACCGCCCGCAGATCACTTTACGTAGCTTTGAATCAGCACACACAGTTAACAGGTCATCCGCCGAAGCGGAAGGGGTCGGGTGCGAGCCGAAATTCGCTGGAGGATGGCACAGTTTTAGAATTGATTGAAAATCGCTTAAAACGATAAGGACTGAACGCAGGTAAAATCGCTGTTTTGCAGGTAATTTTTTGCAATTTTTATGCCTGAAATTGCAAAAGAAATTGTTTGGAATTTGCGTCCTGGACAAATCATAGGGATGCGAAAAATCGTCGTGAGGGGTTTCCGCCGGTCAGGGGGTCTGTCTGTGGTGAATAGGGGTGACAAGGCATGACAAGGTATGGTAGGAAGAAAATGGTTAGGGGTAAGGTACTGAAAGCGCTCAAAATCGCAGTTTGGGTTAAAAATCGTCAAAAATCGCTGATTTGAACTCAAACACAGCTAAAAAAGTACTGTTTAACATATGTTTTTTGCAATTTGTGTATGAAATTCTACTTTTTAACTTTATTTGAGACGAAATTAGCGATTTTTGACGATTTTAAACAAAAAATTGCTATTTTTGCCATTTTGAGCGTTTTAGTGCCCTAGAATTTGGGCTCAGTGTGGTGCATTTTGAAAATTTGAAACTAGGTAAAGTAATACTAGGTAAGCCGGCACAGTTGGCGTAGTGGTTTAGGCCGCATAGCCACTGTGCACGACGTCGTGCGCTCATCCTCTCGGCGCGGCAAGTTTCTTGCCGCAAAGAGTTGGTCGTCGGCACAAAGCCCAACCCAGGCTACCGAAAGCTGGTGACAGCGAGTAGGTAAATGGGAACCGACTGGAGCTGCCGTTGCACCCGAAAGCTACAAGAGCAACCACGCATGTGTTGGGACATATGGAATGGGGACAGCTACCACTGAGACCCGACCAGACTGACACCGAGCATGTGTTTAGGCTAGTAGTGAAGGCAGCGAAGGAAGAGCAGGATGATATGGGTGTGCGTGGGCCCGCAGTGTGGCCTAACGCAGGGGTTACGACGGCCCCGCCCGGTCAATCCATCCATCCATCCAATACTAGGTAAAGTTGTCACCTAAAAAACTAGGTAAAGTAATACTAGGTAAAGTTCTCAGCTAAGAAACTAGGTAAAGTAATACTAGGTAAAGCCCAGAAAAACTAGGTAATACTAGGTAAACCTAAAACGCTCGAAATCAAGTCAAAATATTATTTTTGGTTCAATAGAACAATGATGAAGTTAGTGGAGTTAAAATTTACGAAATTTGACACATTTCAAGTAAATATTTGTGTTTTATTGATCAAATAAGTCAGAAATTCATTCTCTGGGCCAGTGTAATTGTGGGAAGCCGGAAATTTGAAGGTTTGTTGACTGAAAAAGCAACTTAAAGCTGAAAATATCAAACTAGATAAACTTGTTCTACCTAGAAGAACCTAGTTATGTGGATTTAAAACTAGGTAAAATAGAGTAACCAGCAACTAGGTAAAGTAACTCTAGGTACTTTTCCCGCATATCAACTACAGGGTGTCTCAAAAAAATGATCACATTTCTTTTTGCTGCCATTTCCGCAAATTTTGACCAAATAGGCTGAAATTTGGACCATAGGTGCCAAAATTCGGGGAATTTTATGTGTTAAAGTTTGGTGCATTAGGCTTGACTCATTCCCGAGAAATTTCAAAAAAAGTGAAATTTGTTAAATCAATAGTGAAAGCCGGTCACCGAAAAAATGATCACATTTCTTTTCACTGCCATTTCCGTAAATTTTGACCAAATAGGCTGAAATTTGGACTATAGGTGGCACAATTGGGGGAATTTTATGTGTTCAAGTTTGGTGCACTAGGCTTGACTCATTCCCGAGAAATTTCAAAAAAAGTGAAATTTGGTAATTTCAATAGTGAAAGCCGGTCACGAAAAATGGAAACATTTCCTTTTCCTGTATCTTTTCTAATTTTTATCGGAATTGGATGAAATTTGGAGTGTAAACGCAGAAGCTCAGGGTAATTCATGTGTAAAACGTTGACGCATGAACTCCAAACGCTATCGTTAGAGTTTTGGCGATAATGTAACGTTTTTTCGGTGACCGGCTTTCCCTATTGAAATTACCAAATTTAACTTTTTTTGAAATTTCTCGTGAATTAGTCAAGCCTAATGCACCAAACTTTAACACATAAAATTCCCCGAATTTTGGCATCTATGATCCAAATTTCAGCCAATTTGGTCAAAATTTACGGAAATGGCAGTGAAAAGAAATGTGATCATTTTTTCGGTGACCGGCTTTCACTATTGATTTAACAAATTTAACTTTTTTTGAAATTTCTCGGGAATGACTCAAGCCTAGTGCACCAAACTTTAACACATAAAATTCCCCGAAATTTGGCACCTACAATCCAAATTTCAGCCAATTTGGTCAAAATTTGCGGAAATGGCAGTAAAAAGAAATGTGATCATTTTTTTGAGACACCCTGTAGGTAATACTAGGTATACCTAGTTACCTGGTTACCTAGATAAAAAGTGCACCACACTGGCTCAGGTAGGTTCCCTGTGCCAGAGGCCCCACCGCCAACCCCCTCGACCCTTCGGCGGATGACCTGATACATGTATGCCCTAGTTATAAAATAGCGTTAGTACTTAATAATAATACTAGAGCAGTTCAGGTGCTGCTGAGTCATTACGACACCTACATAACGCTGCGCGACATCCTGGACAGTCAGGAGCGCGGCTGGGGCGACTTCTCGCGTCAGCGCGACTGGAGTTTCGTCGAAACCGACTTCCCGGCCGCCCAGAGTCTACTGCGCCCTATCACGCAAGTGCGTAGCTGCTCCCAAATCGGCATTCCGGCCGAGTCCTGTATTTGTGAGCAGTACACCCCCATGCAACGCAACGATTCTCGCATCTCGCGTCTCGCCGTGGCTGTGGTCTCTAAACTGAACGATATTTTGGCGGGAGATTTGAAATGCGCCCCGCTCTCTTTGGGCGAAGTGCTGTCAGTGGCCGAATTGACTTCGCTGAGCAGAAGAAACGAGTATGGAGTGACGGCGTCCGATTCTAAACAGACCTTTCGAGTGACCATTCTAACGCGTCCTTCTGGAGGTACGTTCGAAGCTCAGGTGAGGTCTACTGGTGGAAGGTATTGGGTGGATGGCAGGATTCTGAGGACTAATCGCTACTGGGATCAACCTGATTGCGTGCTCAAGTCCAATCCGGCGATTAAAGAGTATTGCTACTGCCTCTGAGCTGACTTGCCCTACCACATTGGTGCCCTCTCTGCTTTCTACACTAGAATACCGGTAAACGGCTTAGATTAAGCTGTGTCTGTCTGTCTGGCACGGTGGTCTATTCTGTTAAGGCTTTTTGCCCATCTACGTACAGTACAATCAGGATCATTCTTGGTATAACAGTCAGGCACTTAACGCTGTTTATGGCACTGGCACCATATAAGGTGCCGGCATACATGGGCTAGCATTTCGGCTGAGGGGGTGGCAAATTTCCGAATCCTGAGGGGGGGCTGAGGTGATGGCAAGCTAAAAAGTCCGATTTTTGACTGAAATTAAGGTTTTTATTCTTATTTTTCGCTAAACTAGGTTAAAGTGAGCTATTTTGAGCTCAGTTACACCTAATCTAGGCATACTTATATCAAAATTTGCTATAGAAAATTCTTCCTAAAAATTCCTGAAAGGGTAGCGGCGGCCTGAGGGGGGGGGGTAGGTCAGAGCCTGAGGGAGTCAGTCAACACCCCTCAGACCCCCCCTTTGCCCATGTCCACAAGAAACGATACAAGGCGATTTTGGGGGGAGGGGGCTCCGAAAAATTTGAACGACGTCATTTATGGATGGCTCCTTAACGCGAAAACAGCTTACTAAACCGAATCATCGATCAACTTTTTCGATATTTTTCAGATCAATTTTTCAGGTCAACATCGATTTCTCTCTATTTTTAATTGTCCAATTTAGTATTGGGTATTGGGGGGTAAAAACCCCAATACCCAATACCCAATACCTGGAAACACCCCAATACAGCCAATACCCAATACCCAATACCCAATACCAGTTCGCACTCTAGTACCATATAATATGGTACCGGTACAATTACAAATTCGAAGGTAGGGGTACTATATGGTACCATCTATGGTGCAACTACCCAAAGTACCGGTGCCATTGGTGCCAGTCACTACCATAAACGTACTTAAGCGCCTGACTGTATAATGTCCGTATGGTTTTGTTCGTTTCGGGTTCCGCAAAGTCTGTAGTGCGTATCCGTCGTGTGAGTAATTCTTGCCGGAGCAAAAGCAGAGTCAAATTGCTTTTCCATTCCTGTAAGAAAGTATTTTGCTAACAGTTTTTTGCGGTCCGTCCATCCGTCAACGTCGAAGACCAAATAAACGTACAATTAGATGCGTGCTGTACGCAGTCAGGGGGCGAAAGGATCTGAGTGGCGGGAGGCTCCGACCACCCCTTCCGGCCAGGCTCTACCCCTCAGGAACTTTTTGTAAGAATATTTATAGAAAAATATGGTAAAAGGAAGCTTAAGCCAGATGATTTCGAAAAATATGTCCACAAACCTTGATTATAGCAAAAAAAATCGGACTTTTTCGCTTATACCAAATCCTCTCCACCGTCCCCTGAGCCACCACTCTTTCTCAACACGTTCAACATTAAAATAATTTTTCTCCTATAGCCGAATTCCTAGCCCATGTTCATACATGTACCAGGGGGGGTGTGGGGGTTCCGCCCCCCCACCCGACTTAGGTCAGACCCCCCCCAGATGGGGACCCCCCCCCCCCCGCCGAGACGATTTCACCGACCCCCCCTCCGATTTTTCTGGCAAGTAAATTTTCGAGCAAATTTTTGCAATTTTTTACAATTTCACACACAAAAATTGCCAAAATCGCCTGCAAAACAGCACTTTTTAGCTGTATTTCAGCCCAAATTAGCGATTTTTGGCAATTTTTAGCCAAAAAATTGCGATTTTTTCGATTTTTGAGCGTTTTTTAGTGCCCACCCCCTCCCCCAAAATTTTGGCTCAGAGCCCCCCTGGCCGGCGCCAGACCCCCCCCAACCCCCCCTCCCCCCATCGGCGGATGACCTGTTACATGTATGCCCATGTTTGACTACATATACGAACGTACTGAACGTAGACAGCTCAGTACTTTGCATACAGTCTTGACGTTAGTGGACGGCCTGGCTATGAGTTCTCAGTTTCTTTAGCAGATAGATTCTATGTTTATACTACGTACAGTATTTGAATGATCTCTTCTTGATTTTGTTTGTTTGTTTCTCATCATAAATAACAAAATTGTTCTGTGGCTGCCTCTGTGTCGTTCTAAAACAGGAGTTTCTAATAAAAGCAGGTCTACGAGATGCCAAACACATGCACAGCCAACTGCCATACAACTTTATCTCCAAGCGAACTTGTTTACTTGTGTCAGTGCGTTTTAAAAATAGTAGGCTCGTCTGACTGCCTTGTTTGGCGTCGCTGAACTAAGAAAATGGACGACCAAATAGAAAAAGCGCCTATTTTGCCTGAACCGCGGCAGATGTACAATGGAATTATGGAGAAAATGGAGTCACCGATGACCTCCGATGCCTCTGAGCTGGGCATAACTGACCGGTCCCCTCTTCTCCGTCGCTCAAAGAGAAGACAGAAACGTACCGGAGACATTATATCGTCAGTATTTTATGGCCTTTGACCTGGAGACCAAAATTTCTATTTTTCCAGACCCCATCGTGCAGTTCTGACGCTGTCCAAGAGCATGTTCAATGCCGGGTGTTTTTCTTTACCCTACGCGTGGAAATTGGGTGGCCTTTGGGTAAAACGATTATCCTTAGTCTATATATGGTAACTATATACATAATTGAAGGTGTCGTTTGGTCTGCAATTCGTGATAGCGGGCCTGAATTGGTATGGCGACCACATTTTGGTGCGCTCTGCACAAAGATTAGCAACTATGTATTAGGGTTTTTGGAGCTTCAACAATCTACAACCTGTATTTAGGACAAAGCGCCCTGCTCTAGATTACGGACACTTCACCAAGAAAGTGTGCGACCATGGGGAGGTGGACTGGCTAAGACCCCACAGCAAAAAATTAATGTGCTATATATCTTGGTTTTGGGTTTGTCAGAAATTCTAAAGCAATTTTTTTCTTTAGGTACGTTGTCAATGTGACTATACTGTTTTATCAACTGGGAATGTGCAGCGTCGCTATTTTATTCATCGCCAGAAATCTTCAAAAGGTTTGATTCTCTTACATATGTGGCCGCACCGTTACCTAGTGCAACAAATTTCTTCCGCCTAAATATATCAGCGAAGTTTTGCAAACAAGCGTATACTATGTGAAAGAGATTACGTACGTACCACTTAGAAACACTAAAATTTACTAAATGAACAGTTTTGCAGATACTTCTAAACACCACTTCATCCGAGATTTCTCTCTGGGCTTGTGCAGCAATGGCACTTGTTTTTATTCTCTTCACAAACATGTTTGCTGAACTAAAAGTGCTCAGTATTTTCGCTGTGGTCTCCGCTGTCTTCTTTATCATGGGACTGGTGGTTATTCTACAGTACTGCGTACGAGGCCCCAATTTCTGGATGTATTTGCCTTCCTACACCAACTTCCAAAACACCATTATGTTTTTTGGAATGGCCATGTACACGTTCGAAGGACAAACTATGGTATGCAAGGAAATATTGATGAAACTGTGAACAAGACTAGATTTTTTCTTTAGATTCTGCCCATTGAAAACAAACTCGAGTACCCCGACGATTTTCTATACAATTGCGGAGTTCTGCCTACTACAATGATTCTATGCACCTGCTTTATGACTGCACTTGGATTCTTCGGCTACACCGCTTTCGGTCATTCCATTGCCAGTACCATCACACTCAATATGCCTGACACTCCGTTAGTGAGCTATTTGGTGCCAAATTTAACTAAAATCTAGTAGCTGTTCTAGAATCTACACAGCCATGAACTGTTGCCTGATGATCCAGGCCCTCTTAGGTCATTCGATTGCCATGTATGTAGTGTTTGACATGTTCTGGAATGGCTTCAGAAGAAAGTTCTGCAACGCTTTTCCTTGCTGGTGGAATCATCTGTTTCTACTGGACAAGCTTTTCCGAGTTTTTTGGGTCTCGCTTACATGTATATCGACATGTTCTTACAGTCAGGCACTTAACGCATGCATGGTACCGGTAGCTAGGGTAGTGGTACCATATAGGTGACGGTACCATAAACAGTGTTAAGAGCCAATGCACGTAAAATGGGTAAAATCATGTAAAGTAGCTATGTCAGGGATTTGGACCAAGTGGTGTTTTTTAGTTAGTATAGAGTAGAAACGACCACTTGCGAGATGGTTTTTGCATATTCTCCATACAGCAGAAATTATGACATTTTTTGTGATTTTTGCTCAAAAAATAGTTTTTGCCCATAACTTTTAAGCAGTGGTCCAAATTGAACCGCAAATACATTCAAAAGATGTGTCTTTCTTTGTAGAATCTCCTGATAAAATCTCAACTCCATTGCTTTTTCCGCTTTCGAATTATTCGCGAAAAATCGGCCAAAAAGACCCCAAATTTGAGGTCATTTTTCTCGCTTGGAGGTGCCTACCTAGAGGCGTCATCTGGTAGACCTAATAGAGCAACACCTGTACTATAAGAATGTAAAAAATTATCATGGGCATTTTTTATTTGCGCGAAAAAATTGAGCTCAAAGTTTCGAAAAGTGCCAAAATTGAGCATTGGTTTCCTCGCATTTTCGCTTTAATCAAAGCATACATAGCGCTTCTGGGAGCGTCTGAGAGTCTGAAATACAGTCGTTCAGTAAGAATTGAATCCAGTGCGTTGCTATTGTGCAATAAATGCTTCTTTTTTGGAAGAACTGGTCAGACAGGTTCTTTTCGCTTGACAAGGTGAAGCTTGAATTCTAACATGGTACAGTATGCTAATCGTTGCTAAACTTCCTAAGCGAATATTTTGACTTACATTGTATTGCTTTGTGCAAGCCAAGATATAGCCAAGATGCATAGTATGTAATTACCAGTTGTGTTCTGTTAGTGATCGCTATATAAAGTTGACCCCGGCACCCGACCAACGAACGAACGAACAACGAAGGCAAGCTCAGTCTCTTTTCAGTGTGCTTTTTGTGTACAACACACTTTTTACTTTGCAGCACGTAGTCGCCACCTAATGGCCCAAACGTCTTGGTGGCCATCGTTGTGTATGCATGTAGTTCTCCGGTTGGGTACTGGACCTATTATGGCTTAATTATTAGAGCTATTGACCCAATTTATCCCACAGTCGTCTTTTTTCCTAGATGCCGTGGACAAAGTTGTTTATATACTAGGCACAGGGTTGTGCCTTTTACCTTAACACTGTCATCTGTTTGGTACCCGCGACCACAACACACCCATAACTTGTAGAGCGCCTGCTGAATATTCAGATTTAACTGATCATAATTTTATCGAAGAAAGTAAATCTGAATATTCAGCAGGCGCTCTGCAAGTCATGGGCGGTTATGGGCATGGTTCTGGTCGCGGGTACCAAACAGATGGCAGCTAAGGCAAGGCACAACCCTGTGAATAGTATATAAACAACATTGTCCACGGCATCTGGGAAAAAAGACGACTGTTGGATAAATTGGGTCAATCGCTCTAATAATTGAGCCATAGTACATTGTACGTCACAGAGAACTACATACACAACGATGGCCACCACGACGTTTGGGCCATTAGATGGCGACTACATGCTGCAAAGAAAAAAGTGTGTTGTACACAAAAAGCACACTGAAAAGAAACTGAGCAAACCTATTCGTTGGTCAGGTGCCGGGGGTCAACTTTATATAGCGATCACTAACAGAACACAACTGGTAATTACGTACTATGCATCTTGGCTATATCTTGGCTTTGCACAAGCAATAAGTCAAAATATTCGCTTAGGAAGTTTAGCAACGATTAGCGTACTGTACCGTGTTAGAATTCAAGCTTCACCTTGTCAAGCGAAAGGAACCTGTCGGACCAGTTGTTCCAAAAGAAGCATTTATTGCACAATAGCAACGCACTGGATTCAATTCTTACCGAACGACTGTATTTCAGACTCTCAGACGCTCCCAGAAGCGCTATGTATGCTTTGATTAATGCGAAAATGCGAGGAAACCAATGCTCAATTTTGGCATTCGAAGCTTTGAGCTCAATTTTTTCGCGCAAATCAAAAATGCCCATGATAATTTTTTTACATTCTTATAGTACAGGTGTCGCTCTATTAGGTCCACCAGATGACCCTCTAGTAGGCACCTCCAAGCGAGAAAATGACCTCAAATTTGGGGTCTTTTTGACCGATTTTTCGCGAATAATTCGCAAGCGGAAAAAGCAAATGGAGTTGAGATTTTTTATCAGGAGATTCTACAAAGAAAGACACATCTTTTGATGTATTCGCGATTAAATTTGGACCACCGGTTAAAACGTTATGGGCAAAAAACGATCTTTTGAGCAAAAATCACAAAAAATGTCATAATTCTGCTGTATGGGGGAATATGCAAAAACCGTTTCGCATGTGGTCGTTTCTACTCTTATACTAACTAAAAAACACCACTTGGTCCAAATCCCAGACAAAGCTACTTTACATGTCTTCCAGGCGTTTTACCCTTTTTACGTGCATTGGCTCTTAAGTGCCTGACTGTCTTAAGCCTAGTTTTGTTTAATTGTCTGTTTAGATCTGATGGCGGTGGCAATTCCAAAATTGGACATTTTAATTCCGCTGGTCGGAGTAACCAGCGGTACCCTGTGCGCCCTGGTTTACCCTCCGGTTTTGGAGATGATTCTGTTCTGGCAGCACTGGAAACAGTCCCGCTCTCGATGGGCGTTTAGAATGAAAATCGTGAAGAAGTGTTCGTTGGTACTGGTTGGACTGTTCGCAACTGTAGCTGGTGTCTACTCGAACATCGTGGCTATCATAGCTGCCTTCAGTACGTCCAATCCGTACGCTGTGCCCACCACCCCTCTCCCCAGGCCGACCACGCCCGCGCCGAGGTGGCGGGAACAGTTCTTCTACCCAAGGCGCTTTTATCAGAGTTCAAATGATTATTCAGGGATCTGATTTTTCTTTTAGCGTTTATGTAATGTGCTGTACTGTATGTTATGTGACCGAATTCTAGCAGGGCTGTTGAGTCGGTTTTTTATTCCTCAGTTATTTTCGTTTTTTTGGACCAAAAACCGGTTTTTTTCGAGGAGTTCGGAAAAACTTAAATGTGGATTAAAACTGAAGCAAGTTTTCTAACGAAAATAAGCTGAATAACTTGATAAACTCGTTTTAAAATCTTAGAATTAACGTTAATAAAAGGTTTCCAAGCATTTTCGTGGCAAAATTAAGCTGTTTTTTTGCTAAAATATACCACCATTTTCTGGCAACTTTTACTATTGTATTTTTTGGTGTTTTAAAATCAAATGACTACTCTAAAACATGAGATTCATGAACAAAACTCACTATTTCGTTTAAATTCCTTTATAAAAATTGATTGTTAAAATTTTTTTCTGGTATCTTCGAAAATAAGTTTGGGGGAAAAAACGGAAAAACTGAAAAAAACCGGCTTTAGTTTTTTCCGGAAAACAAACAGCCCTAAATCTTGAGCACATAACTGAACGAAGTAATA